>JABSTQ010010372.1:0-243435 GCA_013358835.2 Ixodes persulcatus | reverse complement strand
AATTGGCGCTCTCCTTAAAAAAACTGACCTCCAGTCTGCTCTTTCTTGTCGAAGGTAACAACTTGCCGCTTTCGCCACTTTCACGGTGCAGTGGGGCAGGGTCACTACGTCGCTCATGTATCACTGGGGCGCGTATTAACCTACCCGGCCTACCCGGCCCATCAGTTGACGCCGCTTCGCGGTGACAGTTTGCGGCGGCTCATTACAAAATTGTCGACCCACCAGGCCCACCCGTTCACGCCATTCGCGGCGACAGTCTGCGGCGGCTCATTACAAAATAAATAATAAAACAAGGTAACAAAGGGACGATCCTGAGATGACACATTTTTCAACTTGTCTAAAGGTTCCTTCCTGTCTTTGCCTTCTTGTAATTTTTCTTTAAATCTTGTAACTTAACAAAGGCGCTGACCCTAGTCCAAACACAAATAAAAATTTAGGTCAAACGATAAAAAGGAGCCACGAACTTTTACCTTGGACCGTCATTCAACCCATTCGACGAATCGCCCTTCGACCAATTTGCCCTTTCGACAAGTTGCCCTTCGACGAATTGCCCTAATACGAATTGCCCTATTCGACGAATGGGCCGTCGACGAGTTGGCCGTCGACGAGTTGGCTTTCGACGAGTTGGCCGGATCCCCTCCCCAAGGGAGGCTCCGCCATCTTGGCATGGCGCGGCGTAGCAGTGCCACGACAACAATAGGTGCCATGGCCCCACGTTGGGCGCCATTTTGTGGGAATAAAAAGAAGGGAGGATTACGCACCTTTACGTCTGGGGACCGGTGCTCAAATGGGAATCCGCTGCCCGTCCCACCGCGCGGCCGACGGCTACCGGCGAGGGCGGTCGCCGCGCCGGGTTCGGCCAACGCCATGCCAACAACGATGATCCCGTTATCCAACAGCGTTTATTGAGTACCAGGGGTCCCCAACAAGACACTGCGGTCAAGCGAGCCGTGGGCACAGTGTGCCCGCAGCGCCCGCCGACCTGAGAGCCAAAGGGGTAATTGCGAGCGGAGTCATCGCCGGTCTGACGAGCTCACGCCGCTACCCGTCGTCGCAGGAGTTCGGGGCCAGGGCTCTCGGCAGTTGGACGTCCACAGGTAGTGCGGACGCCGACTGTCAGAGCCAGGGGAATCACGAGCGTGGAGTCATCGCCGGTCGGACGAGCTCGCGCCGCGACTCGACCCGTTGCCCGGAGTCCAATCCAGGACTCCCCGACCACACGGCCGTCCACTCGGAGGGCAGGCCCGACTCTCTCGGGCGCGATCTCCCTGGTCCGCCCCAAAACGGGAGACGCGCGGAGGAGTGCGAGAGAGTAGGTCAGCATGGTGACGTAGTCTCTCCGACACGATACGAAGCGACCAGGCTCGAAGTCAGACGGCTTCGCCTGGAACGTCCGCGGCTTACGCCTTCTCGGGGGAGGGAAACCAGTGGCCCCCACAATACATACATACATACATACATACATACATACATACATACATACATACATACATACATACATACATACATACATACATACATTACATGCATGCATGCATACATGCATACATGCATACATACATACATACATACATACATACATACATACATACATACCGGGTGTTTCGCGTAAGAGTGACAAAAGTCCCTAAAATTAGTGTATTCGAGGTTAAAATGTTATTTTCTAGGACCGCATTACTCGCGGTGGCGGACGTCAGGAAATGCGCTATACTTACTGATTAGTTCGCTAAAAAGCTAAATATGACTAATTAACTTTTCAATTAGTGAAAATATACATATGGTTTCAATTAGAAACGAGCGTCATCAAAAACCACGAATTCAGTAATTATCAAAAAGACTTCGAGCGCGTGAGAGGCGTAGTAGCGTGCTGAAGTTACCGCTCGTGGAGCAGGCACAAAGCTGGAACGCTGATAAAAGGCGGAAAAATCGCGTGGGCGCCTTACCGCAACCGCTAGCCTTGTGCCTGCTCCACGAGTGGTAACCTGCCCCCCTATGTAATACCCTCTCACGAGGGCCTTTAGGGGTAATATGAATAAATAAATAAATAAATAGTAGTGCACTACTACGCGTCCCACGCGCTCAAAGTCTTTGTGAAAATGACTGATTTACGGGTTCTCGATGGCGCTTAGCAAGTTTCTAATTGAAACCATATGTCTCTTCACTAATTAAAAAGTTAATTAGTCGTTTTTAGTTAATTAGCAAACTAATTAGTAAGTATCGCGCATTTTCTGACGTTCGCGACCACAGGTAATTCGATCCCTAGAAGAGTATCCTTTTAGTTTGAACAGACTAATTTTAGGAATTTTTGTAACTGTTACGTGAGATACCCGGTATATATACATATATGTATATTATATATATATATATATATATATATATATATATATATATATATATATATATATATATATATATATATATATATATATATATAGTGAACGAAGAGTGGAGAGGGTGAATTTTGAATTTATGGCATTAACGTTAGGGGAAGGGGAAAGGAAAGAGAGCTGGCGAAAAATTGGTCCAGGAGCGCGGATCGAGCCCGCAAGCTCCGCCTATCCGGGGCGACAATTCCCTACTGAAAAAGATTATATGAATTTATTTCTGATATGTTTATTGGACACCTTTTTTATATCAGAACTTATTATTTCATATCAGTTTCATATGCCGCATATCAGTTACACTATGCTAAGTGGCGCTAGGTACCGCCGGATCATGTGCTACAAAAATATTTTTATTTACTCACGCCACCATGTAGATACATTACGCATACCACTAGCATCAGCTGACCATAAATTTGAGCGCATACACATACACGGCACAACAAACATGAATACAACAGCACACCCCCATAACTACTTCTGAGCTCAGCGTTTCCGCCTTTTATACAGGTCGTTTTGTAAGTACGGAGTTTTTCGGTGACCACCTATAAATAATATTCTCAGCATGTTGGATTTTTTTCAGTAAGGCCATATCTCTGAGAGTATTTTGAACGGCTCAGGGGATGAATTTCTTAATAAAAAGTAAGCGCTCATGCCGTAATTATTTGAAAGCCAGTAAATCAAGCCGCTCCACTGCGGTTCCAAGCCACGTGTTTGTTTTCCCGCACGGCACGTGGTATACTGAAAAAAAATATATGAATTTATTTCTGATATGTTTATTGGACACATTCATATCAGTGGGCATATGTTGCATATCAGTTCTTATATGTCGCATATCAGTTTTTGGGTATTTCATATCAGTTTCATATATCGCATATCAGTTTTTGGGTATTTAATATCAGTTTCCTATATCGCATATCAGTTTTTGGATATTTCATATCAGTTTTTGTATATTTCATATCAGTTCTTATATAGATTTATAGCGTTGAGGATACATAAATATTTAATACGTTATTTTAAAATACACCCAGTTAGAACCACCAGCCCCGACGAGATCGGTTCCTCCAATCTCCTCTTCTTCTTCGTCCGCTTCGGTCTGGCCCTTCACTACAATATTCCCCCCTAGCGAGGAAGCGCAGCGACCAAGCGGTCGTCTTTTTTTTTTTTTAACAATTAAAGCGGGGTGGGCTTATTAGTGGTTTGCGTAAAATGAATGTCGTTTCTTCCACTTGAGGTTTTATGAGTCAGATGGCAGAGGTTGCACTGTTGGAGTCCAAGTGCGCGGGCTTCACCCGGTCGATGGACACAACTTGTTCTTTGTTTTTGATTAGCACAGTGAACGTTTTGGTGTCACGACAAACCACCGGAAAAGGGCCATCGTAAGGAGGTTGGAGAGGCGCTTTGACACCGTCGTGCCGAATGAATACATGTGTACTCCGTGTGGAGGGAATTCTTGTATCAACGGGGCGTAGGTCTTGCATTAGATGCCGCAACCGGTGAGCGTACGTAGTCCTCGGCGCCGTGGGGGATTGAAGGCTTGTTGGAAAAATTCTCCTGGTATTCGTAGAGACGTTCCATAAACCAGCTCGGCTGCACTGCAGTTCAAGTCAGTTTTAAACGCTGTGCGGATGCCGAGCATTATCAAAGGCAGGGAAATTTCCGTCCATGACGCAGTCTTGTCCTGTGTTTTGATGGCAGCTTTCAATTGCCGATGAAAGCGCTCTACCATTCCATTAGACATTGGGTGGTATGCGGTGGTGTGAATATGGTGTGCGCCCAGTAAGTGAGAGAGGTTTTTAAACAATGAAGATTCAAATTGTCGTCCGCGGTCGGTGGTGATGGTTTGTGGCACCCCGAAACGACTCACCCACATGTCGACAAAGCGTCCCAGCGACCGTCAGTGCCGTTGCACCTTTCATATGGGCGACCTCCGGCAATCACGTAAACCTGTCGACACATGTCAGGAGGTATCGGTAATCGTGTGATGGAGGAAGTGGGCCCACAATGTCGACATGAATGTGAGCAAAACGAGCGTCAGGTGGATTGAAGGAGGTCAAGGGGGTTACCGTGTGACGTTGAATCTTGCTGCGTGACAGTCAATGCATGTTCTTGCCCATTCGCGCACGTCAGTGTTCATACGCGGCCACACGAACCGGGAGCTGACTAGTCGTTGGGTGGCTCGTATGCCAGGGTGGGCCAATGTGTGGATGGCATCAAAAATCTTATGCCGAAACGAAAGAGGAACGAACGGGCGGGGTTGACCAGTTGACACGTCACATACCACGGTGTCAGAAGAACCATGCCTGGGGATATCCTCAAAACAAGTGTCTTAGATGATGTCCGTAAGTGTTGGAGCTCCGCATCGCCTTTTTGACACGCTATCAATTCGGTATAGTCCAACGAAGCACCAATTCGGAGAGGCAGAGGTTGACGCCCATTCGAGAGAGAGCGACTGCTGTAGCATTATTGGAGCCTTTAACAAAGCGAATGTCGGTGGAAAATTCGGATATGTAGAGCATTCGCCGGACCTCTTGTGGTGTGTGCGCCGTGCTGGACGACGACAAGGCGTACGTGAGCGGTTTGTGGTCTGTAAGTACGAAAAATTGACGGCCTTCGATGAAGTGCCGAAAGTGTCGTATGGCAAGATAAATTGCAAGCAGCTGCCGACCAAAAGTGCTGTAGCGCGTTTCTGTAGTACTGAGGCCTTTAGAGAAGAATGCGATGGGATGCCATGTGTCCACAACAAGCTGCTGCAGGACCGCTCCAACTGCCTTGTCCGACGCGTCGACGATGAGGGAGGTAGGAGCGTCACTTCTCGGATGCATGAGCATGGTAACGGTTGCGATGGCTTCCTTGACTTTAGTGAAGGCGCCGTCTGCTGCATGCGTCCATTGTAGCGGTGTCACTTTTGGTTTTGGGTTCTGTAGCAGCTCGTACAAAGGCTGGGAAATATGAGCGCAGCGGGAAATAAACCGACGGTAAAAGTTCACCAGTCCCAAAAATTCTCGTAGCTTTGTAGCCGTTGTAGGCCGTGGAAAAGTGAGAATAACGGTCACTTTGTCAGACAGCGGTTGGATTCCGCAAGCATCTACGTGATGGCCGAGAAAATCCAGTTCCTTGATTCCGAATTCGCACTTCGCGGCATTTGCAACGAGGCCGTACGACGTCAGGCGCGTAAAAAGCTGTCGGAGGTGACTTGCATGTTCATCAAGCGTCGAGCTGAACACCAGGATATCGTCCAGATGCGCGAAGCAGAAGGACAGTCCACGAAGGACTTGATCTACGAACCTTTGAAATGTTTGAGTTGCGTTGTGGAGGCCGAATGGCATCCGCGAGAATTCATACAGACCAAATGGCGTTGTGACTGCAGTCTTGGGAACGTCTTCGGGATCCACTAGAATCTGATGGTAGGCTTTAACAAAATCGATTTTGCTGAAGATTGTCACGCCTTGAAGCAACCCGCCGAAATCTTGTAGATGGGGTTTGGGATAACGGTCAGGTATCGTAGACTGGTTGAGTGCTCGATAATCACCGCGTGGCCACCAGTCTCCTGTCTTCTTCGGCACCATGTGAAGCGCTGACGACCAGGGACTGGAAGACGGGCGTACATAGCCTAGTTCAAGCATATGTTCGAATTCGTGCTTGGCTATCTGAAGTCGGTCTGGTGGCAGGCGTCGTGGACGTGCGAAGACAGGGGGGCCTGTAGTCTTAATATGATGGGTGATACTGTGCTGGATTTTCTGTGGAAGGGCGTGTGGCCCAAACACCGAGGGGAACTCGTCCGTGATGCGCTTCCACTGAGAGTCATTCTCCACACGTGGGAAAAAAGGACGCAGTGGCTGTGTCTTTGATATCAACACTTGGACACTGAGCTGCGTCTCGGTATCAATGAGCTGGTATTGGCGCAGGTCAACAGTAAGCCCGAATCGTCTTAGAAAATCCGCCCCGATGATGGCTTGTCGCACGTCAGCGATGATAAAGATCCAGCGAAATGTCCGCGGGAGCCCGATGTCTAAGGTCAACGACTTTTCTCCATACGCTTTTATTGTGGCTCCGTTGACCGCTTGCAGAGGAGTTTCTTTGCGATATTTACAATCTTCCGGCGTAGGGGGAATTACGCTAACTTCGGCACCGGTATCTACTATGTACCAAACCTTGGTTAAGCGGTCGGTCACGTAGAAAAGACGGCTGGATGACGAAGGGCCCTCGACGTTTGCCGCCTTCAGTGAGTGCCCTTGCCGTTTCCCGATTGAGAGCATGGCTGTCTGCAAAATTGGGCGGCGTTCCCATAACGACTGTGGTACCAGCACTGACGTTGGTTAGTAGAAGTGCCAGGCGAGCAAGTGGTTTGGTGTTCGACATTGTCTCGAGTGCTTGCGGTAGTGACCTCCGACCGTAGCGTCCCTCTTCGAGAGTGGCGCCGCATGTTTTGGAAGTCAGCGACTGAGGTCGTCAATTCTCTTTTCCATACGTGCGTAGGCCGCGACAAAGTCAGGGCTTTCCCGCTGGTAGTCGTTGTCGGCAGCAGGTACATGGGACCTGGGCTGAGCCGTTTCGTGGTGAACCGACGAAATGTTAAGCGAGTAGACGTCCATTATATCGTCCGCTTTGCGGGCCAGCGTCAGAATGGAGGCCGTGGTTTCCGGGGTTAGGCCCATCCGGACTTGCTGAGGAAGACGCTGGAGAAAAAGTTCACGCATGATGGACACATCCATCGTCGCCGCCTTGCCTCCGAGCAGTTGCTCCATTTGTCGGAGGAGTACCGTGGATTTTCTGACGCCCAACTGTTCCGCTGTCAGCAGCTGCTGAAGACGTCGGGGTTCCGATTCTGTTGTACGCCGTATCAGTTCCGTGCGTAAAGTCTCGTAAGGTTGGTTCTGTGGTGGGGACCGTAAGATGTCGCGGACTACGGCCGCCGTCGACTGCGAAAGAGCGGTGACTACGTAGTCGAACTTCGTAAGCGACGCTGTGACTCGATGCTTCCGGAAGACAGATTTGACGGTGAGAAACCACAGCTCAGAATCTGAGGACCAGAACTCTGGAATCTTAATCGGGGCCGTGGTGGCTCCTACCGTGGGTGTGGCCGAGGAAGTCGCGTCGCCTTGAACATCCATCGTTGGAAAAAGGCAGTGGTACGTCCAGCTCACCTCAAACCCAGGGTAAGGAAGGTTGTCGATGTCACTTGTTTCGGGTCACCAATATGTAGCGTTGAGTCTACATAAATATTTAATACGTTATTTTAAAATACACCCAGTTAGAACCACCAGCCCCGACGAGATCGGTTCCTCCAATCTTCTGTCTCGAGATCTCCTCTTCTTCTTCGTCCGTTTCGGTCTGGCCGTTCACTACAGATTCATATAATTTTTTTTCAGTAGGGCAGCCGTCCAGCCCTTGCTGCTCCGCGTCGCTTCAATCAAACAGGTGACATACATGAAGCCGTCGCAGAAGTGTTGAAACGCGGGACTGGCTCCTTCTCCAACATCTAAGTGGTCCAACTCTAGACCGCTGAATCGCATCGAAGCTCAGCACGGCCAGCAATTCCCACGTCCTGCTCGCAGCGCGGTCGCCAAAATGCAAAAGCTTTGCGCTCTTCCATCCCACGTAGAGGTTGATCTGCAGTTCTGCCCGCACTTCTGACCAAAAAAGATCCGCGTGGGTGCAATTTCAAAAGACGTGTTGTAGCGTTTTTGGCGTGGGACCAAGAACACAGTTCGTTGACCATGGCTCGTAGAACCTTTTTTTTTATTACGAGCCACGTCTTAACGTGGCTGGTAATAAAAAGCTCAAACAGTTCTTTCAAATAAATATAAATTCTATATTATACGTGGCAGAAACTACGTGCTAAGTACATTTGAATTAACCCATGTATCAAAAATCTCGGAACTCAAAATTAATTGTGAAAAAAAGTTTCAAAAAATTAGTTTTTATACTTATTTTTTAAATAACATTTTTTAATTTTATTCATTTTTTATTAGTAAGGTTTGATATCGGTTTATTAAAAATTATAAATAGAAAGTATAGTATATTGTTTGTATGTCCGCAAACAAAGCTTGAATCTCGTAAGATGTGCGTTCTGAATGCGCTATTATGGGTGCTATTATGGTCAATATTGTGGCACGGGTATGAATAAAGACCTAATATTTATACTTATCATCGCAGTTAATCATAAATGGGAATATGATAACATGTATTGCGTAGCAATATGGCTTATATGGGGTTGTTACAATACTACCCTGAGTCACACAGTATGTGAAAGCAAAAAGAATAAGATATAAAATGCTCCACAATTAAAATGAAATATTAGAAGATTAAAGTAAACATAATTCAGCAGGTACCAGTGACAATAAAACACAACTATAGTAGGTAACACAAATATTTTTAAAAGTCACACTTTACAAAAAGTCCCAAGACTTACAAATTACTAAGTAATGGTTTGCAGTCTAGGAACTGCCATTAGGACGATCAAGGCATTAAAACATAGTGTACAGAACAGCGCACAAAAAGACAAGGACGGAGAGAAGGAACATGCACAACACACAAGCGCTGTTCTTCTCTGTCCTTGTCTTTTCCTGCGTTGTTTTGTTCACAATGTCATCATACCAACTCGCCCAACTTACAACACTTCCGCAAGGTATTGCATTTTATTTACCTGTAGGTACATTTAGTTACCGATCTCGATGTTAAGAACGTGTGCTCGACTCGTTACCAGGAAAGCGGAGCAATGTGGCTTATTCAGTGTATAAGACACACATTAAAGATGGTTACCAAATGATTCGCAGACACGGCACACCCAATAAACACAAAAAGATGAAAAAAAAATTTAGCAGTACTTTATACACAGTCAAGTTGAAGAAGTCACTGGTTGGAAGCGATCGTAGCAGACACATTTTCCTTTCAGTTGACGAAAAACAGCGTTCAAAATTTCCGGTACAAACTAAGGCCGGTGAACCTTTGTCAAGCGAATTGAAAAGCTTGGCAGATCCTAGAAATACAACATAATTATACTACTGTGTCAAAATGTTTTTGAAGCACGCACTGTGGTCATTGAAAAAGAATATGTTTTACTGTCTGTGTTCAAGTTCTCAGGGCTCCAACTAAGTTCGTGTTCAAGTGCGTTTTTGATAGACCACAGATAACACAAAACGCAAACGGTACACAGCGCTGGACAGGCGCTTCTCTGTAACACAAAAAGGTCATCGAAGAAACTGTCATAAACATGAATAAGATTGACAACACATTATTAGAAGGGAGCATGTTTTTAGATACTAGTTCACTTCGATACGGAGTTAACTTTCGCACAGCTCAGAATTCAGGCAATTCACTGTTGATGACTTGAATGCAGCCGTCACACTGCCGAGAGTCCACTCCCAGTGGGGCAAAGTGAAGTCATTGTTGAAACATGCTTGTCTGTCCGCTTCATGGTCCCAGCATATGTGTCCTGCTACTCTAGAGTTTTAGAAACTCTTTCTAATAGGACGGTGTTATCCCCTCGGTCTTCTGGTTTGCTCCCCACGTGAAAGAACTGAGTGCCCGTTGACACCCTAACCTTCTTAACATCAGTTTTTCTAACCCCGAAAACGGGTTACCCTTCTTGGGCGATTGAAACAAGCACTATTCCCTTGATTTTATGGCTTAGTTCCTCAACAAAAAAGCGTAAGTCGGTGATAGAATTCAACCGTACAGACAGCAACAAATGTTGCTGTCTGTATGGGCCCCCAGGCACTCTCAAGCTGTCAACGACAACTTTTTCGCCCGGGGACCCCCAACACTGTGTTGGAAATAAAATTGAATTGAATTGAATTGAATTCAACTCCGTTTTTTTTTTCAACACGTCTTGATGCGTGATGCTTGAGAACACCACCCACTCCGTCACACGCGATTTTTTCGTGCCATGATGCTGAGTAGATCCACATGTGACATTTGCCTGCTTCTCGAATTGGTACAGCTGAAAACGATTTTTGAAGTGTCTTGGAGCTTGGCCAGAAATATAAATTACATCAGAAAACGCGGGCAGCAGCTCCTTAAGTCTTTCTTCGATCAATAAGAGTGCAAAGAAAGCGTGTGCATGAGTCGTGGCAAATGTCGTCACTTACCACTCCAAAACTTAGCGTTCCCTTTGTGGTTGTGGCTACGCAGGTGAAGATCGTCACCATCTTGTTCTTACAGTGGTAGCTTCGCATGGCACGTTGAATGACAACACTCCAGTTTTCGGCAAAAATCGAAGTATAACATCACGGCACGTGGCTGAAGATTCGCTTTTTGGAGGCATATATGGCATTTCGTTGAGCGCGTTTGATGTAAGAGTGGGGAATGTATTTTGTCGTGCACTCCTTGAAGTCGTTAAGGAAAGTTGTTGCCTCTAAATATTTTCTTATTAATCCCCACTAAACTCACACAATCACAATTCTAGCTCATCTTCAGGTTCAATGCACAATTTTTGAAAAGAGAAAGAGAGAGAGAGAGAAAGAGAGAGAGAGAGAAAGAAAGAGAGAGAGAGAGAGAGAGAGAGAGAGATTTTTTCTTCGAACAGCCTGCACATGTTAACGCTTGTCCTGTATACTTCTTGTCCTTGTCTTTTTTGCGGTATTTTATATGTTTAACTAAGATGAACCGACTAGCCCAAAAACGTACCCTACTAAACAGGAAGCAGTTTTCTGATGGATTCTCACAAAAAAAATCATTCCTGAACACATTCAAATGTCGTGGTCATCCCTGTGGTATTTGACAGATATGTGAGGCCAAGTGAGAAGTTGGTACAGTACACGCCCACTCATTCTTCGTGAATCGGGGGTTTCTTCGTTCACTTATGTTGAAGAGAGTAAAATTTTGTTAGGACTATTTTTGATTCTGGATGGTCCCTTTGAATTCTCTGTAGGCTTCCTTAATCGATCTTGCCATGAACCGCTTCCTGGCTGAGACTTCCTTCCCCTCAATGAAAAGCCGCACGACATATTTCTTATTCGGGCTTTGCCTTGAGCAATCCATAGCGTCTGACGTGTAAAAGGATAGAGCAAGAGCCATATCATTTTTGTCAATTGGATGTTCTTCCTATGGGTCAGCCGTCGCCCAGATCCCCATTTTTCTTCTGAGTTTTCTTGACCTGTCGCCCACAGCGTGCTTTGTGGCTTCGGGGATTGCTTTTAAAATATCCTTTTTTTTTTTGAGATTGGCCCGGCAACCAAGTTAACAGGCGGTAGCGTTCTATTTTCGACGTGCTTTTAGATAGGCAACACACAAATTGCTGACCCAGTCTGCGCATGCGGAACATGACTCTTCATTGTCCAGATCTACGGGTGCCCCGTACGCATGGCTCAGTTTACGCCCAATTTTATTTTGGAACTCCTTGGTCACTTCGCGTCGTTTCCGCTTGACATAGCCGGCACGTCTGCGCGGACTTACGCTAGGAAGCTTCAGTGGTGTCACACATACTACTTGAACCAGGGTTTCCTCCTCATTGCATGATGTGTCCGCTAGCACCAGGGATGGTGACGGTGAGCTCAATGACGATGCTTTCTGACCTCGCTGATGTTCTTCGATTTGACTGCAGAGCATTGTGTAGCAGTTCTTGCACACGACGTCATTGAGGTTTACGTGCTTAGCGTCCTCGGCCGGTAAAACTCAAGCTCCGAAACTTTACGAAAACAGCGACCGTAATAAATGATACACTGGTGTCTCCTTGAATATTCGGCTCACCCTTGCCGGTCTTCACTGAACTTCCAAGCCATAGCACAAACGAACGCTCCTGGCTTTCTGGAAACAAGAGAGTTCACTTTTCAAGCATATTAAGCTTAGAACGAAGATAGAGTAAACACCTGCGCTTCGAGAGCGCTTGAGCCAGACGGGAGCCGAATAGGTCCCCATTATTCCCTTCCACTGTAGAAGATGTCAAATAGGGTGCACATGAGGAAGACGAAGGGGAAGATCAATAGTGACAGATGGGCCAGTTGGTACATACTTAGTTTTGACAAAATGCGCCGCAAGACAAGGACAGAGCAAGTACGACAACACGAAGCGCTACTTTCAACTGGATTTTTATTGAAACAACACACTATTTATACACCCAATTGGGCTTCAGAAGCAAGAATTCAAATTCCTTGTCAGTTAGATGCACTGACGGGGCACTATTGCACTTGTCATCCCCCTGCATTCTAATGTTAAATGACTCGAACATCTCTCTCGAGATTTTACTTTTCAGCTTCCCCAGAATTTTCGTTTTCTCCAGTTCCGGGGCGCAACGGCATCTGTCGCAATGAATTGCTAAATTGCCCGAGGGGGAGTTCCTTACTGATAGCGCGTGCTCTCTTGCCCTTTCATTAACGCATCTGCCTGTTTGGCCCACGTACCCTTTCCCGCATGTCATTGGAATTTCGTATACGACCGAAGATGCGCATTCTACGAATTTTCTAGAGTGCTTCTTTCTGCAAACGTCACCTCCGTCTTGTTTGTTGTTAATTCTTTGGCACAGGCTGGACAGCTTTTCCGGGGCCGAAAACACAACCGGCAAATCAAAGTGTGCCGCCACTTTTTTTAGGTTGTGTGAGACCTTGTGGATATACGGTATAACAGCGGGTCTCACTCTCCTCCTGGGCTCCTGTGCTTCCTCGTCTTTCTTTTTCATCTTGGAAACAAGTGTTTCAGCCACCTCTTGAAGAAAACGATCGGGGTAACCCGACGATTTTAGGTGGTCCACCTGGTTGCAAATGGCGTCAGGAAAGCTGCAATTCCTAGATTTAAGTTTTTGATTTTCAAGAGGAGTTCGTGTTCTGGGAGTACAGACCACGCTCAAAGAAAACGGTCTTGCCCTTTAATTCAGCACACTCTAAACTGCTTAAAAGAGGGATCGCTTCCTCCCTTTTGAAGGCATTTTTCGCCAAGTCGTGCCAGCACACCGTGAGAAGTAGTTTTTGCAACCAGGTGGACCGCCTAAAATCGTCGGGTTACCCTGATCGTTTTCTTCAAGAGGTGGCTTCAAGAGGAGACCTGCTGTTATACCGTATATCCAGAAGGTCTCACACAACCTAAAAAAAGTGGCGGCACACTTTGATTTGCCGGTTGTCTTTTCGGCCCCGGAAAAGCTGTCCAGCCTGTGCCAAAGAATTAACAACAAACAAGACGGAGGTGACGTTTGCAGAAAGAAACACTCTAGAAAATTCGTGGAATGCGCATCTTCGGTCGTATACGAAATTCCAGTGACATGCGGAAAAGGGTACGTAGGCCAAACGGGCAGATGCGTTAATGAAAGGGCAAGAGAGCGCGCGCTATCAGTAAGGAATTCCCCCTCGGGCAATTTAGCAATTCATTGCGACAGATGCCCTTGCGCCCCGGAACTGGAGAAAACAAAAATTCTGGGAAAGCTGAAAAGTAAAATCTCGAGAGAGATGTTCGAGTCATTTAACATTAGAATGCAGGGGGATGACAAATGCATCAGTGCCCCGTCAGTGCATCTAACTGACAAGGAATTTGAATTCATGCCTCTGAAGCCCGATTGGGTATATAAATAGTGTGTTTTCAATAAACGTTCAGTTGAAAGTAGCGCTTCGTATTGTCTTACTTGCTCTGTCCTTGTCTTGCGGCGCATTTTGTCAAAACGAAGGGGAAGAGCGGAGCGCCGACATCCGAGCTGACCTGCAAATGCCTGGCCTTGCGATTATCCGTGTTTGCCGTTCCTCTCAAAGAGATATAACCCTTTGAAGCCTTTGTACCCTGCTGGATACACTGACGAGAGCTCGGCGCAGGTTTGAGGTCGTGGTCCACTAGGTGGGCGTCTAACTTATACCATCTGTAAGAACTCAGAGCCGGAAATGGAAGACTGAGGGGAAGTGGCATCTACTACGAAGGAAATGCGCCACGGATTATGCAGGGAGTATAGGTGTAGCGCGAGCGAACTACGAATGCCGAATCTTTTTGCTCCGCATTATGCAAAATTTTTTTTATTTGTACGCTACATGTAAAGGAAAGTAATAATATTAGGTCATTAATCCTCTCCATGCCACAATATTGGCCATAATAACACCCATGCGAATTCGCATTCAAAACGCATATCTTACGAGATTTAAGCTTTAATTGAGGACATACAAACCATATACTACACT
Organism: Ixodes persulcatus; assembly: GCA_013358835.2. Taxonomy (NCBI): domain Eukaryota; kingdom Metazoa; phylum Arthropoda; class Arachnida; order Ixodida; family Ixodidae; genus Ixodes; species Ixodes persulcatus. Next base: position 228,962 of record JABSTQ010010372.1, on the reverse strand, counting down.
TTCTATTTATATTTTCAATAAACCACTATCCTAATTTACTAATAAAAAAAATGAAGAAGATTAAAATGGGGTTTTAAAATAAACATACGCGCCCAAATCTCGCAACACTTACGCGCGCGCGCACACACACACCATTTAACATTTACGAGTAAGTCAGTGTCGTCCCTTTGTTTTGTCTAATTGCGTAAACTTCATTTGGTCTCGAGTTTCAAAACGTATTCGACTTAACCATTTCAATAGTACTTTTCTAATTTTTTTTTTCATTCCCGATTCCGATTTGTTTGTAAAACCCAACAGCAGAGTTTTAAATCCCCACTCGGTACCCGAATTTGTGCGCCAATAGCGGATTAGAGCGTGAGGTAAGCTGGCGCTCAACCAAAGCACCGTTTCCCCAGCTTTAAACGACAAGGAATTAGGCACCACAATCCAAGCTCGCTCTAACTCGAGGAATGCTATCCTACAAAAGTCTTGCTACAGAGGCGAGGATTAGGTGCACCGCGGTCCGACCAGGAAGCCCGAAATAACCGCTCCCCATGGCAGTACGAGAACGGCGTAGCGTGTCTTTCGAACGACCGGTCTACAGCGCGCGCTCCAAGTTTTTCACCATAGCCTCCTCTATTCGCAACTCCAACGCCCTATAGGTGGCGGGGCGGTAGTTCCAAGATGGCGGAAGAGACGGGGATAGATTCTCCAGCATATCCCGTGCGCCCGCTCACTGACGCTGTTCAGCGCGCTAAAAATGATTTATTTGTCTACAAATGCGAAGCGGTTAGGGAGGGATATCATATAACAGGTGACGGAGATGCTGATGCACGTTAGGAAAACGAGCATGCTGATATTGAAAAGTTGCCGAAACCTCGAATTGCGAAGCTTTGTGGTGAGCGAAGCGCGTTTTAGTCACCGGCCACGTTACTGTTTGTGGCAGAATATTTTTGAGGGTGATGAAGATATGTTTGCGCTTTGCCTGGTCATTAGTGCTCTAAAAAGAGAGCCGCGAACGGTGACCGTCAAGCTTCGGAAGAGCAGCAATACACAGTATTGATGTCTTCGCGTCACAGCCTCTCAAATCGCTGCTCACCGTCTCGGTTTTAGTGTATTGCAACACGTAATCAAACTGCTCTATGGTTATTGATAAAAAAGTTGATTACCGTAGGCTACCGTGCGGTGTAGCATTACAACTGCAAGCTCGCGCTGTTCCTTTGAAGCACAATTTTCAGTGCGCGCCAGAAGCGTTGCTGTGCTCATCATTCTAAAAAGAAATGTTGTAGTCCTTACTTCCCTTGTCACATATACGACACTCCAAAACTTCAGTTCGCCGTGCAGCCCACTGACGTCAAACTGACGGCCCCAACTTTTACGAGAGGCTTGATGACGGCGCAATATAAGATATTAAACAGCTAAAGTATGTATCAAAGAGTACCGAAAAACAAAACAAAAAACACTGAGGTTTTGCAGTAGGGCCAAGAAAACCCCGTTTACTTTCTTCTTCTATGGTCATTTCACTTACTTAAGCTCTTTTACTAAATTGCACAACTCGGCTACCAAGCCGCTCTTGAAAGTTGGTAGCGCCGGTTGAACGTCAGTGCGCTGTACGCCCAACTAAAGTTTAGGGGTGTCGTACGCTATGCAAAAACTGCCCATTAACATAATTGGCGTGTTTAGGGGTTTTATTTATTGCTCTATAAAAAAAAAAAAACATTTTAATATACCGTACATTTGTTGTGCCGTGTTATTTGCAACATTGCGGTCCCTCTGGCCAAAACTGCGCGTTCTAAGCTCTCGTCACAAACGGCTTGCTAACACAGACGCGCTTAAAATGCTTCGACCATTTCTTTATTTGCTTTGTAATTACCTGAAAGCAAGTACGGGTATTCTCTCTTTTAAAAGTGCTTGGAATAAATGATCATGCTCCTTGTAACGGCCTTAAAACGCGAACCCATTCCCGATTTGTATTGCTCGACATACCGTTGCGCGACGAGTTTTTTCCTACTTATGGCAAAGAATAGACTTTCCGTAGACCGTACTACAGAGTTCTTCATTATTAGCGGGAGCGTTTTCCGTCACGTTGAGCACAGATTGAGCTGACGGCCATGCACAAGATCAGAAATCCGCAGCTCGTATGCGATACACGAATAGTCCTTAATGAAATTAGACCTCCCGGTCCTTTGTGCAAGGCTGTTGCAAGGCGGAGCTCAAGAATTCCTTTTTTAAAAACGCGCTCACTTTTTTTCGTTAAAACGGCTTCACGCATCAAGGCCGACAGTCCCTGCCACCGTTTCCGCGCCGCCGTCGCTGCTGCCGTCCCTGCTTCTCTGGTTCTCCGTTCGTCCACGGGAGGTCGAGCGGTGCGCTGGAGTTGCGAATACTCACAAAGCCTGCAGCAGTTCGACGACGGAGCCAAAGAGTGCCCGGTCGCAGATTTGGAGCGCAAGGATCTGGTAGCACAGAGCGTCACAGAGCCATTTCTCGGGGAAGCTAGACGTCAGCGCACAGCTTTTGCAGCGGCGAGGACCCGAACCACACTTGTTCGCTCGGGAGAAGTGTGTTTCGGCGTCTCGCCGCAGCGGGGCGCCAGTCACGTGGCTCTCCGCTCATTCGTTGTCTGCCCTTTTTCATTTTGGCGGCCGCTTCTCGTGGCGATCTGCCAGGCTTTATCAGTATACAAGAGACTATGCTTCCATCTTTCTTTGGCTTCGGTGCACGAGACGTCGAAGCGAAGGTAGCAAGCTCGCGCTGGAGATGGGACAACCTAGTGTGCCTCAATGCCATTCTGTTTAGGGTGATGCCATCGTTTGTAGTACCCGATGCCGACAGCACGCGCTCAGAGGGAAAATACAAAGAAATCCCAGGAAACAAAATGTCGCCGTAACACAGTCAGCGCCACGAGCGCGTGCAGGGACACGCTCTTTTACGTGCTTCACAACAAAAAATAAAAATAAGCGTTCGAAACAAAATGGACAGATGTCATCACCCCAAGCATAGCGCACATGAAGGCACCCTAGGACAACCTAAGCTTGTCCCAGCCATTTTCACCCTGTCAAGGACGCAGTGTGTCAAATGAAAGTCGGCGTTTTATTAGAAGTAGAAGAACTGAAGTGCTCCCGGAATACGTGGATATAAGTACGCGAGAATTCACCGGCTGCTGATACAACGGAATTCTCATCGTAGGCTGAACCGCATTGAAATATTGATTTTTTTTTCTGTGGCATGTCAGAGTCTGTGTGTACAGTTTTAATCGGCGACCAAGGCGTGAGTATGCACGGGCGACCAGGGTTTTTCCTTTATGTCCCCCGATGTGCAAAAAAACACGCCAAAATTTAACATCTCTAGGGAGTGTTAGTGCACTCACCTATAATATAAATCGATGAGGAATTAATTTCTACATTTTTTTGGGAAATAAAGCTATAGCGTATTGGCAAACTAAATATTTCACAAAAATCGCAGATGTGCTTTCTTTCGCCTATAAACCCTAGGACAGATAATTCTTCCAACAAGGCTTTGTGGGAAGGTTCGTAAATAAAAAAGAAGCGAAAGAAACAGAGACACCATCGTAACTTACTTGGTTAATTAGTGTTAACTCAACTCCTTATGAGAGGTGTGCTTTTCGTAGTTTCTGTATATTTCGCGTTGTTCAGCTTTACTTGGTAAGCAGAGACTGAATACAAAATGTTCGCACGGTAAAGCAGGAAACAATCTCCAGTGACCCGGAGCATAATGAAGCAGAGCGAGAGAAGCTAATCTTTATCTAAGCACACAAGAAATCACATATTTTGGTATCGACCATTTTAAAGCGAAGCGGGTGATTTGATTAGCGATGCAATGGTCACGATTAGGCACCTGACGTGCGTCTCTACGTGGGCTGAAAAGTACGTGACAGTGTGACACATATCCACGTCCAGAGCACGTGTAGATGGATAGGTTCCCTGGTCTCCTTAAGAAAGTAACGTAGCTTTACGACGGGGTATGGCACCCAAAGTCACGAGATGTATCCGTCCTCTATCCGCTCGTTTTCATTTTGTTGCCTTCCGAACAGAGCCGTTTGCCGCTCCAATTTCACCGAGACAAATTGTTCCGTCCAATGTTTGCGCTCACTTCTCTGGCTTATGCATCCCGTCGACACTGAGCGACACATTTAGGAAATAAAAAACACAAGCAATAAGTGCAGACAGGTCCGTTTGCTCGGATAAAATGGAACGGTCGTAACACATAACGTGTGCGGATAACTCTCGGCGGGAGGGGCCGAGCGCAAGCACAGAGTCCGAACGTCAAGTCGGGCCCGGGTTCGGCGCTGATGTCGCAGCTGCGCCATTTACCCTTTAGCTTATTCTGCGCCCTTTCCTTCGAGAGTAACGATGCGACTCGCCTCTTCCTTTTCCTCGGAACCCATCTTTGTTTAATCTTCCGTGGCGAAAAGCTAGAGCAGGATATATTGGTTCTTTTCTTTTCTTTTTTTTTGTTTTATAGGGAACTGAGAACATAGATAGAAAAAGTAAGTCGTTCCCTCTTCTGAAGAGACAGCCTGCCACCTCTATACGGCTGATAGTTACAGAAACGGGCAAACCATAGGAATAAAAAAACAAAGAAGCTTATTGAGAGGTATTCGCCGAATCAAGTTCCCTTAGCCTGACTGGTTCAATGGATCTCAAGATCCTCTGTTTCACCCGAAAGACGGTCCGCAACAAACGCCACAAGCCAATCCCAGCCAATCCCAGCCAATCCAACGCTGCAAATCTACCACGTGACTCGACGCTCCGTGCGTCGCTGCGCCCAAGTGGTTTGTCACGTGACGCGCTCTTAGCGCTGGATTGACCGGATTGGTTTGGAAAGTCCGCTGCTGTCGGTCTAAGTTTGGAACAGACTATAAATTCCACGTTTCTCGCTTTCTTGACGGGGGATTATGTTTTAATAACTAGTGCTTTTAAGACGTGACGTGATTTCGAAACCTAGGCCATTGGTTAGAATTACGAGCATATTGCTTTCTATCAGGTTCGTGCTACAATCTAGCTAATATCGATTCCAGCAATTTATATTTCACCAGGGGTTGAGTTGGCGGTCGTTGCGCCACAGTTCAATCATCATAATTGCGACATCCAAAAGGCATTAATTTTGTGTCAGCAAAAAAAAGTGTCGACATAATTTTCTTTTTTTTTTTTTTGTGACGAAACTATAATCTTTTTGAGTACATGTTAAAATTGTGGTGGGCTTTGTCCTCTCCTCTTCAATTATTAGAAACTCAAGTACCGGCTTCGATACTCGAATGGTGTCGGTGCAAAATCTTCTACATATATTTCTGTCCGCTTATGCACGCTCTTGGGAATAAACCCTATGTATCACGCCTCGCGTTGTCTTCGCAAGTGAACAAAGCCCGCTATAAAATTTATCCCACCGAAGCTTCTATGAACAAAGACTATCCTTCACAGAATTGGTAATGGGAGAACTCGGATAACTTGTTGAAACAGTAGCACCTTCCGCCATGTGTGCTTGAAGCATTCTTTTGGGGCCTAGAAATAACAGACCGCTAGAGCCTGTTTGATATTCTGGAATATCGCACGAACAAACAAAGAAACCTTAGCCGTCGTAAAAGAAGGTAAAGGCAAGAACAGAACGCGACAAATTGCAAGCGTTGACATTAGTGATATCGAGAAAAAGAACGAGAGAGCGACAGAAAGGTCAAGAAAGAAAGCAGACAGGTTAGGCGTGTCCGTCTTGCTGCAACGAGATTAAGTTCAAATGATCGTCTACATATGTTTTTTTTTGTTACACTGCGAGGCGTCGGCGTTTTTCTTCTAAATACGGTTAGGAGGGTACATACCTTGCGAGTGATGTTGGCCTGCTTCTTTGTGTATAATAAAGCGTCGCGACCAATATGGATTCCTCAGGGCCACCGATGTCCGCGTGATACACCGCCGTTCGGAAGCGGCCAGAATGTGTGGGGCACTTTCTTTTTAGGTTATTATATGCATTTAGTATGCGCGAACGCCGTCATTTGGAATCGCAGAACTTCCGATACGCTTTAGTCGTGATTGTCACTCATTTTTTTAATAATTGTTTTACTAATTTCTCTTTGTAATGTCTTTCTTTTTTTCGTCATCCATACCGAAAATCATTCATACTGGACGGAAAAAAAATATTTTGTGTAAAGGGTGGCCTCCGTAAGCTATGTTTCACAAAAAAAAAAAGAGCCTAACCAGGACCATATAAATTACGTTTGACTGCAGTTTGTAGCTCTAAAATTGTCGAGTGCCTTACGCTGTGTTCGCGTACATCTGTGCTCAATGAAGGCGTCATATTTGACATTAGAGCGGCTGACCAGTTTTCACGTAGGAAGATTTTCATAGGCGATCCTCAAGAGCTTTTTCTTTAAATTATTTTTTTATAAGTTATGCAGATGTCACAGACGACTGTCAGCGGCATTGTTAGGGCAAGGCTTAATCAATGCCCGACCCGCAGTATCTGCGGTATTTATTATGGCTTCAACGCCGTAAAAGCATTCTCACGAAATATTAGAAAGTTTGAGAAAGCGTAAAACCTTTCAGCCTTTCCACTCTGGAGAAGAGGGAAGACCAGCGGAGCTGTACAATGGAAAGTAATGGCCGGCCGCAAGTCGGCAAGCCAGAGTGGAAAGGCTGCCGCCATCTATGAGCGACGGCGGCAACCAGATACGTGGCTTGCCGCCGTCGCTCATAGATGGCGGTACGTGTCCAGAGTTCGGTGTCTTCATTTCTTTGCGGGGGAAACGATCCCGGGTTAACTAGCCCTTAACAGCTCCGCTGTAAAAATGTAAGGAGTAGCTTTGCATGCCAAATTGGAAGCACGAATATTTGGGTGACTCATAACGCAATTTAAACATATATACTCTTGCGTAAATGGAGCTCCAGGCGGTTGTCATTCGAGTTCTTTCGTTTAGTTTATTACATTGCTGTTTTACTGCCTTGTGGCACAAAGAACATGAATGAAGCCTTGACAGCACGGTTTTAGATAGGTATGTCACTCGATGGCATGAATGAAAGAGATGCATTTTGATTCTCAGGTAGTATGAATGATGACACACGCATCCTTGGTGTTTCCGATTCAGAAAGTCATTGATTTCATATCAAGCCATTCTCGTAACTCACCGTCAGTTAAATGTTTCTGCATTAGCCATTTGCATAGATCATAGACTGCCAACTGCCTTGAGCATGATCATTGGGAAACAATTGCAGGACTTCGCTGCAAGCTTTGTCTGACCAGCAAAGCAATTGTTAAAGGGGAACTGAAGTAGATTTTGAGATCGTCCTTTTGTTGCGACAACTCAATCTAGACACTCTAAGCATCCCAACAACCCCAAAATCACAATCGTGCGTAGCTTATTTCTTTGTTAAAAGCGTGTTCAAAGATCGCGACCCGCCCTTTTTGAGAAGAAATTACTTCCCAGTGAAGTGGTCGACGACGGGCGCTTGTCGTCGAGTTGCAAGCGACCGCTTCGCCCGCGGAGAAGAAGAGGAGTCTTATTCGAATGCGTACCTATCAGACACTTTTCAAAACGATTTATAATAAAATAATTCGGAATCTGCGCGTATTGTAGGGACTTTATTGGTCCACACAGTGTAGTCCCCGAGAAAAAGAAGAGTCCTCATGTTTTTCTTTTTGCTTGCGATGAATAGGCGGTTTTGTAATATAGGACTTGGTATATGTGAGAACTAACACATTTTAAACAACATAAGATCCAAAACGACCTTTTCCAAAAATGACTTCAGTGCCCCTTTAAGCTATCGCGGCTCACTAGAGCTTGAGTCGATGTTTCATTTAGTCTTGTTCCTGTTCAGTCCTGAACATTTTGTATGCGGTTTAAATAAATCGGTGGAATGGTGTTGCGTTGATATGACGACTTTTGCATGCTCAAAAATGCCTATGCAAAAAAACAAAAACAATATGCTAGTGGCTCGATATGACAGAAATAAGCGGCTAAACTCCAAGTGAAAGTTGACCTCTCCAACGGGAATACGCAAGGGAGCACTCTAGTCCAGTGAATTATTGGTCTGTCTGTATATTTAGAGAGTCATACGTGACCCATATCAAAATGAGATGTTTGACCAGTTCGGTATGACCGCTAACCTTGGGTCTTTAACGTGAAACGCGAAGTAATTCTGAAACGACCGCTAAACTGGAAAGTAAATAATGTTGTAAATAATTTAAAGTAGCTATTCACAGCGCCACACACTTACCCGAAAGGCCTGTCGACAACACAACCGGCGCGCTATGCGGACATTTATTGTACGGTGTACATGCGAAACTCCAAAATGGCACGGATACTTATGAGTTTGAGCGCCACGACTAAGGAGCTTGGGAGGTTCGGTACTCTGGAAACCTTTGCGGAGAGCAAGTCGTCTGCTTCTTGCGCAGGAGTTGCGGTGACGTCAGAACGACGCCGACCTCTGATTGGCTTTGATTGAAAGGATAGTGGGCAGACCTCAATGCTAGATGCCTTGAGGTACGCCCACTATTTTTTTTCCAACCAGCCGATAAGAGCTTGGCGTTCTGACATCCACGTAACCCCTGTGCAAGGAGCAGACGAACTTGCGCTCCGCATTCAGTGTCTCTATTTCGCTTTTTTTTTTAATATTCGAATGTCTGGCGCTGTCCCGCGTGCGACGAGATCAACGAGAAGGAAACGCAGAGGGCCGTACGCACGCAAAACCGGATAACTCGCGTACGTACGCAAAGCTCGCTGCGTTGCGTATATACATGTATGGAGCATGCGCAATGCGAAGCACGCAACGCTACCACAAACGCATAGTGCTTGCGTTCGCTCCTATACGCTATACTAACCCGCTCTACTGCCCGTCAAGCTATTGTCAGTGAGCTGCCCACAGAAAGGTAATCTCTCTAGTCGCTTCGCGCTTTCAAAACGCAGTAACGTACAACGTCAAGCCGCTCGGAAGGGTTAATTTGGATGCCGCCTCCACTTTTTTTAACGCTTTTATTGTAGCGTAGAGCAAAGTCAGCGGAGGTAGCAGTCCGTCGACTCGAAGCACGCTCTCAAGATGAACGACGCAATCAGGTGCAGGCGCGGCGCGCCTCGGCATGCGCTTCTTCCCTACACGGGCTTCCAGGCACAGCGCCGCTGATGGGTGCAACGGCGCGGCGCCTTCGTCTAAATGCCTCTCCAAATGGGCTTCTGTCGGCGCAGAGAGGCCACAATAGCGCTAAGAAGCGCCCCCTGTGACTTTCCACTACCCCATTTCCGACTCCCTCCTATTCTGTGAAAGGGGTAACGACCGTCTGCGGGTGTTCTCACGGAGAATCAGAGTAGCTGCCGCGTTTCCATTCACTCCGCCTATAGACCTTTCCAATGTTTACAAAATCACAGTCCAGCGTGCGATCTTCACAGCCCCGCTCGTGCGTGGTCGTCGCTTCGGAAAGCGAGCAAAGCACGCGCCATACGCACGAACGCTCAAAATGGCACCGGCCAGAAGCTCGTTTTTGGAAAGGTCTATAGTCCGCTTCATTGCACATTGGACCGCAGCGGAAACTACAAACCAACTGAGTCGATTCAGTCCTGCGGCGGTATCACGCGCATAGCCACCTTGTGCGGCTGTGCGCCACTTCCAAAGGTCACGTGGCGCTCAGCGTCTCCCGCGGTCCATCGGAACGTGAAACAGATATTCGTCGCTCCCTATCAACAGAAATATGCAAATTTGTGTCACTACCAATTCATGCTATATATAAAAAAAAAGAAAAAAAAAAGAAGCGGACAAATTGGAAGAAAAGGAATTTTAGGCTCCTTTTATTTTAATGGCTTCGCTAAGCTTAGGGTTCACAACGGCAAAGTGGTGGTGGCGGGAAACGACCCAGTTTTACTGGGGGTGAAGTAGCGGTGGGGGATGGTCGTACTGGCGAATTCGTTCCCACGATACATCGTTTCATTTTTAAGGCATATAAGATTTTATTACTAGGACCCGGTTATGTGTATTTCGTGCTGGTGGACTGCAGCTACTGATCTCAAGCTGTGAAACGATGTAAAAGGAGGCGCTGACCACTATCTTGGGGTGGTATGTTGTCGAGCAGTTGACGAGAACGAGCATTCGAGTGATACCGTTCGTAGGACGACCAAGCTTGTCGACTGCCCCAGACGATACGTAGATTTTGTTCAAACTCGGGGTTCTTGATTTGCAAAAGTTGTGTGGAAGGGAGGAACTGTGCTCCCTTTTTCCTCAGCCTGAACCCTTGGGAGGCGTTTCTTGTGCGCGGTAGACCGAGGGCAGTGGGCAAATTTTGGAGGTTATTCTGAAAGAAGACAACGTAACTAAGCAGGCGAGCTGATTATTGTAAGACATTCTACAACCCGAGACGGAGGTTTACAAAGAGTGGCAAACACAAACGTCTTAAACTCGACAACTACATTTTTAATCCCCACAATTGTGGGGATTAAAAATGTGTTTTTTTGACAAGACATGAAAAAAAAGTTTTTTGTTTCATGTCTTGTCTTGGAGTGGAGCGGTGTTTTTTTCACATCGCTCGGCTGCCCGAGACTGCACATATTTGTAGAAAACATGGGAGTGCACAGCAGTAATACTTCCTTCGTACTTTGCGATGTTGAATTTAAAAATTGTCAAATGGTTCATTAAAGGGTAGCTAAAATATCATATATGTGAAAAGTTTTCGGGAGCTTTCTAAGGTGGCCTATTTATGGCCGTAACACATTCTATGTGCTCTAAGCATCCCAAAAATATAAAGTTACAATCATGTGCAGCTTATTTCACTAATAAAAATGTGATAAAAGATAGTAAATCTCAGACGTACAAATGGCGCCACTGAACCCGGCCGAATGGAGGCGAACAACGATAGGGGCTCATCAGACAATCACAAGCGATGGCTTCACGTCCGGACAAGCAGCCGACCAGTCCTGCTCGTCTGCACGGGAAGTCCTTGCTCGCAATTAACTGACGAGTGTCTTTCGCCGTTCCACCCTATTCGCTTTGATTCGGTTCAACCAGATTCGCCATCTTTGATCAAATTTTTAATAATGAAATAAGCCGCACATGATTGTAAGTTTTAGACTTTTGGGATGCTTAAAGCACATAGGTTGAGTTAGGAACATATATAGGCCATCCTGGAATACTAGGAAGTGCCCCTTTAATTTATTTCATTTTTTTTATATTAATGTACAATTTATCATTTCAGTGAAACAAAGCAGGAACATGATTGCAGACGAAAGTGCAGTGCCCATTTGCGTTGCCTGTATTCATCTACTTTTTGTGCATTTGCTTGAAAATGTTACTCACTGCAGATTCATATTGGACCTGGCATCAAACTGCGAGAGGCAGCATTTACAGACGCCGTGGAAAAGGCTGCCACCCCTGGCCGCTTTCTCAGAATGGTCAGCCGATCGCTATGGGAGCCTGCGGAGCTCTTCGACAGGAGTGTTTCAGGGCAAGCCTGCAGGGTCTCCTCTAGGAGGGTGTGGTGGGAAAGAAGCCCCTAACACACGAAAAAATTGAAGCTCTGACAGGTGGGTATTTCTGACCAACCTGGAAGGGCACAGAATCTGTTGTGGCTGTGCTGTGCTTAGCTCTGCACATAATGTGTGTATAGTGTGAGTTATAATTTACAATGTTTTGAGATATTTTTATGAACCTATTATTGATTTTGCCTTGTGCAGCACACATGTACATTCAGACGCACTATGAGGTCAGACAAGGTGAACGCGGGCAGACCAGGAGAAATGCCGCGTGGGGTGCAGCGCTTTCTTTGCACACTGGGAGCGAGGCCACGATGTTCGATCTAGAGTCAAACCCGATAATATCAAACCTGGTTAATTCAAACTATTTTTAAATGGACTGGTAGGTCCAATAAAAATGCATAGCGAAAAATGCAATTACATCAAACGAAAATTGCAGCGTCTCCCCATAGTTCGATCTGCCAAGAGCGCTGTTTAGTGCTGCAAGCTGGCTTTCCCCCAGCGTGGGTATAATCCTTGGGGGAAAGCCAGCTTGCAGAGAAGCTCGCTTTTTTTTTTTTGGGCGGCCGCGTCGACCGCCCAGAAGAAAAAAAAGAAAAGAAAAATATTTTCTGCGAGGGGAGAGGGTGAGCCGGTAAACGAAGAAGCGGCCACGAAATAGCTGCCGTGAGCGTCCCTCATGACGTACATATGCCCCTTCGAGAGTAAACTACTTTTCTAAATGTGGCGTGCTTGTTCGTTGTCAAATTCATTAAATCTTTTATAGAGAATTGCCCGCTATATCAAAGTGGTAGACGTTTTTTTTAGAGTTTGATATAGTCGGGTTTGACTGTATTATCTTGCCCACAGGTAGGGGAAAGCAGATTGAACGCGGGAGGGCGGGCCGAGAGATAAATTGACTGATTATCAGGCTGGACACGACAGAACTTCCGTGTTTACTGTTGTAATTTTATTACTTTAAGGTATTTTTTTATGAATGACTGCTCGTGTATTTTTTTATGAACGGTAGGTTTCATCATCCAATACCAACTTGCCCAAGTCATCATCTTAGCCATCCAGATGTGCTGGCAAAAACGGCATGGAAGAAAAGAGCCATGGACAGCCCTGTCTCCAAGGGAATGTGTGCGAGTGGTGCGTGTTGGGAAAAAAATAAAGTAGTAAGTTTCATTTTCTCTGTCTTTGTAGTTTCATGGCAGAATGAACACCTAAGCCTTCGAAAAATTGGTATTCTTTTTGCACAATTTGCTAGCTGTTGTCATCAGCAGTCCTTTCTGCATCTAAATTATACCGTGCATGCATGACCACGTCACCCCAAAAGACACTAGATCGGCCGGATCACATCAGAACACACTTGACGGCGTCACGTCAAGACATCAGAACACGCCAAGACACCAGAACACGCCAAGACACTAGAACACGTCAAGACCCGTGTCTGAATTTCTGCTCTGGTGTAAACGTCAAAAACACACCAGACCCGGGCTGGTGGATTTTTCAATAGCGAACTTCCTTTTATACAGCCATCTTAACCCTCGCATCCTTCCCCGAGTTTGCACACGCCTCGCCTCGTTTCGTTACCTAAAGGTCAACCTGTTGTACCCAACTTCGAAGTGGTTCTCCCTTCTCCGACCGAACCCTTACGGACCTTCTCAGAGTTCCCAAGGTCAGTAGAAAAACTGCAGGCAAACAATACAGAAAGAATACACTCTTACAGAAAAGAGTTTGGGAACGTACACTTTTTTCATAAACGCAAGAACTTCTTTGTCGCCACATCGAGTGTCATTGAGGGCTGAATAATACAACTCCCCACTGAACCAATCCTAATGGTTTCTTATAAAACACGTTTTATACAATTCCTTTCTTCGAACAAAACCACCGTTTCATTCCATTCCGCTGTACAGTTATTACATTCCCGAACATGCTTCGCAATTTCGGAGTTAGCAGAGTTATTTTCTACGACTCTTTTATGTTCATTTAACCGATCATTGACAAACCGTTTGGACTGTCCGACATAGGAAAACCCACACGACGTCGGGATATTATACACAACGGTTTTGTGACAATATGATCACAGCCGAAATATCACAGCCAAAGTGAAGCCGCGTACTTCACTAAACCCGATTTTAAAGATGCGACCAGATGCTCTTTAGCGGGCGGCAAGCTGGTTAGCTTTTAGTCATGGAACACTGACCAAGCTCCCCCATGACATCACGTAGCGGAGGAGCTGCGGTTGATTCCGCACGTTGTATACCGCGTACTGCAGCACCACGGTGACCTCACGTCGCGACCGTACGGCTGATGATCAGTGTTGCCATATTTCCAGCAGATAGCTTCGGTTTTGCCACCACGCCCAAACCAAACTGTGCCGTGATATCTATAAAACTACACACAACATCGAGACAAACAATTATACCTTGTAATTCAGGGACACTGCCTGAGCTGAAAACAGTCGTAATCCGTAGTTCAAAAATATTTACCGGGGTTGCCCTTCAAATGAGCTTATGAGCTTCCCGGAGAAGTTCTTTTTTGGTCTATGAAGTGGAAGGACCGCGATGCTCCGCACGCTTCTGCCGTGCAGGCGACGTCTCTTTGTCCGAACGCCCTCTACCTAAACGGCTACAAACTATTTCAAATTCTGGCCACCCCCTGCCTGTTAGCACCGCCGAGCCTGAGCGCTCGTTTACAACTCTGCGAAGGCTGAAGACTTACAGAAGAGCCTCTCCGTCTCGAGATCGCCTTCTGGGACTTGCACTTCTGACGATTCACCGAGACATCCCTGTCAGCCAAGAGAACGCTCTATCGTCTCTTTGCATCGATCAGCGACGGCTTCGGTTGATTGTGTAGAAAGATTCTGACCCAATCTGGTATCCAACAGTCAGCGTAAGGACGCACAATACTGATGGATGTTTTTTTTTCTAGTGTTTCCTCGTGCTGTCGTGAAAGAGACAGGTTATTAGTTTTATTTCTGACCTCTGATAATATTCTTAATATTCCACCCAGTTTCCTATTGATTCTTGTTGGTTAAGTCATGGATTTATAAATTTTATTATAAAATGTGTTCGAAGTCTTTATATGAATAAACCGTATCGTTGAACCGATGAGATCAACAGACGTACATGTGCTGGCACTGAGATCCACACAACCCCTCATCATCCCCGCCCCCTACTCACCCTTGTAACACTTCGGACGGCACTGTCAGGACTTCTGACCTCATAGTCGACGTGTTAACCACTACAGCAGCTCAAAGATGAGCTTGAGGCACAAGGCAAGGTACCAATATTTATGAGTTCTTTCTGGACCGTTTTATTTATGCTAGATTACTCCCCCCCCCCCCCCCCTTTTCTGAGCTTGTTCTTCAGGTTCTGTTGTTCCATATTTTATTTAAATTTTCTCACACTCACTTTTTAAGCTTTTGGTACGTTCCTCATCTATTTACATACTTCACAATCTGTTGCACAGCACGTGGGATAATCGAGAGTAGTCATTTGTTGAGTGAGAATTGTTCATTTCTCACGTTATCTTCCCATCACATTTTACTCGGGCATTAACCAACACTAGATCCAGGGCGTCGGAGAAATCTAACATCTTTCTGGTTGCATCCCTGAACCCGTCGAAATATTCTCAGAGGGCATCCATGTCTCCTATGATAACTATTTCCTGATTAAGGCCAATTTCTCTGACGTCCCTCGAGATACAGGCTGAGCGTTGTGCCTTTTTGCTCCTCGAGTCACTTCATGTTTTTAGCTTCCCAAACACCAGAAGAGTTTTCAGATCCTCTACCCTGCCTTTCTGCCGCAAGTGTTCACTGCAGCCTTTCCCTCGCTAATCGATCGGCGTACCTAGGCCTCCGCCTTCTTGTTCCCCTCCCCTCCGTTTGCACCCCCTCCGGTTGTAACCAACCTCGGTGCTTCAAGTCATTGCCGCCAGTTATCAGAACCTTTATCTGAAATCACAGGAAAACATTTTTTTTTTCTTTGAGAAATGTTCAGACAGTCCACTACGTATTGATCTGATATCTTCTGAGCTTCCCAACACAGTATCCAAAGCTGAGGAAGCCGGATTTTTGTTTGCGTACTGTCTGCACTAAGAAAGTCCGAAATGGCGGCGTCCGCAAGGAAATCAAGAAGTAGAGTGTTGATACTCTAAGCGTCGCTTCTTTAGTGGCTCTAGTGTGATCTGTGATGACGTTCCTTGAGTCAGAGAAAGAAAGAGAGAGGGGGCCATGAATACCGAGGATAGTTACCTGCCTGCAACGGGGCCCGGCGTCTGGGGCACCTGGAGTTTGTAGGCCGAGTTCACGAGGTTCTCGTTGACGAGGTACCGGTTGGCCAGCGGACTCACGTCCAGATCGGCCTCTTGGGCGACCTTGTGCTCCTGCATGAACGAACGTGCTGCTGTCGATCACGTCCGTCAGGGGACCGTACTTGCTTCCGATTTGGCACTGCGGGAGGACGTGTGGGAAGTAGAATCCAGCCCGGATGGAGCGGGAATAGCCGTCGGTAAAGAGGAAATATGGCTCCGGATGTTCCACTGTCCGCATCAATCCATCAAGAGTGGACTTGAGAGATGTGGAAGATTTCAATTTCGTCTTGTGAAATTAGATTCGTTTTCTATGCTTAGCAGCTCACACTGCCAATACACGTAGGGTGTGATACATCTTGTTTGTTCATCGTCTTCGCTGTGCTCGAAACCCGCAAGTTATACCGAGCATTATTAAAGGTAAGGTGAGAGGGCACAGTATTGAGCAAGTACTTACGCAAAATGTTTGTTTTACAAAAAGAAAAAAACGAAAACAAAAACGTTTGCCACAATATGAAAGAATACGAAAGCGTTCGAAACAAAACAAATGTATATTTTGTTCCGTACGTTTTTGTTGTCGCACCCGACTTCCACACGGTGCGCGAACGCGACGCCGATGACCAACGACTTGGCCGTGACGTGTTGCAGCTATTGCTCTGACTGCAGCGTGGATTAACACAGGACTGTTCAAGTCTTTCTAAACCTACTTTCATGCGGGCGCCGGCGTCCCTCGGAAGCAGCGCAGAACGTTTCATACCCTTCGGCAAGATTGCTTTTGAAATATTCAAGCTTACTCTTATACGCAAAGCGAATTTGCTAATTTACGAGTGAACGAGCCACGTGTGGCTGGTTTATGTTAAGTTGGGTGCAGTGAAAGGTCTCATGTATTTCCATAATACGAAATATTTCATAGTTCAATGTTTCGTAGCGTGTTAATGCGACCAAATAAAGCGAAGTATATTTACTCGAACCATTTCCACATCGTGATACCACCATTGTACCGCGACCTTTTTATTCGAATCTCAATGATTCAACGTTTGTTGCAAAAGAACACGAGAAGGTTGCTTCGTACGAGGTGTTTAATTTTAATTAATTCAGATAAAAACAAGGGTGGGAGTTAGAGGAGTGCTGTTTTCACCATGTATTTATCATCCTCGGCGGACAATAGACGAGAAATAATTG
Source organism: Ixodes persulcatus (assembly GCA_013358835.2). Classification (NCBI taxonomy): domain Eukaryota; kingdom Metazoa; phylum Arthropoda; class Arachnida; order Ixodida; family Ixodidae; genus Ixodes; species Ixodes persulcatus. Next base: position 212,044 of record JABSTQ010010372.1, on the reverse strand, counting down.
TCATGGTAAGTTAGCTTATTAACTAAAATTTCTTAAGCAACTATCACGGCAGCGTGTCCTTGGTGGGTGCGCTGACGATTCAAGGGACGACATGATTGAAATGATGGCGTCATCCTTCTAAGCGTCATTGTGGGCAGGGCTGGCGACGATCTGTTTGCGCGTAGTTTTTAAGTCGAAAAAAAAAACACACCTAAATAATGACCAGTTATTATCTAAAACTACATTAATTTTGCAAATTCTTTTAATTTAATAGTCTTTACCGTCAATACAGAAATTGAAACCTGTCACCGAAAACCGATACTTAAAAAGTTAATGAACAGATTTTATAGTTAATTAGTAAACTCACCATGACAATTATCTCTTTATCTAAAGTTCGCCGTGCCTGTTAAATACATGGCGGAGAAGGCACTCGTCTGTCTCTCGCCCCTTTCTTTGACAAAATCTGTTCGAATTAAAATTAGACACTTTATATTGTGTAAGAAACGGCCATACTGCTTAGTTGAACTCCATTTTTGTTCTCATTTATTCACAGTAAAATGTTAGTCCAGACAGTAAAGCGGTATATCAGAAAGACTAAGCAATAATTAAATGAGCGTGTTAATACTGGCTCAAACCGAGCAACGTTCGTTAAAGCGAAACTTTAGTGAAAATACTGTTGAACTTGGCAATCTTCTATTCATGCAAACACACGCACGCTCACTAAAAAAAAACAAAAATCCGCTGATTCAAGCACTTTTTTTTTTTTAAAACTGTGCAGTGCGTAAATTTAGCAGATTCTAGGTGCGAGCTTTTATAGGGTTAGATTCGAAACTTCATTCAACACAAATAATGCAAATCAAAGTTTTCTGAAAAAAAAGTAAAAAAAAAGTACGACAACTCCATTACATTAGATTGCTCCCTCTGCTCCGAAACTCAGCGATAAACTAAGAAAAAATAGAGTAATTTCTTTGGAATGTATAATTATAAACTCGCATTTAGGCGTCTCTTAACTCGTTTACATTTGTACACTCCTTAAGAAAAAAATAACGAGTGCATTAGTGTTCGTACGTCGTTTAAAAGGCAAACGCCCTCGGGCAAAGCCGAGATCCCATTTTATCCCCGATAGTCCTCCATTTTGTACATTGGGAAGGGGCAGGCCTTGCCAGGAAGAGCCTTAATTAAGCTTGCTGTGCTAACTGCGAAAACGAATTTGTCTGGATCTGTCTCGCAAAACAAGATTAGGTTGTCAGAAAGTCGACATTGCGTCTTGTCTTGTTTTTTATCCGTAGGCGACGCGAGATGACTAGATGTAAGATTTAAATTTAGCAGAAACACGTGGTCTCATTTCGTTAGAAACTGTGTTTCTAATTTTGATTGTTCCTTTAAAGCAGACTAAAAAAGAAAAGCGAAACTTTCTGTCCTGGTTTGGTGCAGTTGAAACGGAGCCTTTCTTTTTTACGAAGGTCTGTAACTCAAATAAACTCTAAACACGATCTTCCCTAAGAAAAATCTGGGGGGTTCATGGTACAAATTCACTATGGTCATACTACTATTCCTAAAACTGAACGCAGAAGAAATAATCTCTGGAAACAAAATAGTATTGCGTTTCTGTTTTTCTTTCTAGTTTAGGATTTGTTTGCTATAATGACGTCAAAAATTAACTGCGACGATGGTGGAGGGTCACGCCCCCCACGCCCCCCCCCCCCCCCCCCCACCTTCTCCAAAAACAAAGTTCGCCGACTGATTTAATTTTAGCGCTTGGAGCGCATATGTGTCGTATAACACCTGTTTGTGCCTACGTGACCGCCACCATAGTGGCGCACCCTGGTCTTTGACGTCATTTGGAGTTCCTGGATCGCAGCAATCAAGACCGAAACCAGTAACGTTATGATAAATTATATACAGCATATTTGCATATCCTACATTGTTTTGGTTTAAAGCGATGCCATATCCGTTTGCGTAGTGAAAATAAAATATATATGATAGACTTTTTAAAAACTTGTTTAAACGAAATTTACGATGAGAACAACTTTTATTGCTGAAGTAGGAACTGTTTTATGGAAACTGAACTTTATGTTGGTACACTGTTACGCGCACAGCGGCGCTGGCTGCAGTTGCGAATCACGCGTACGTAGTCCTCTAGCACACTGCTCATAGGTAGCACAAACAACAGGGTGTTTGCTGAAGACATGCGGTCAGACCTCGAGGACGTTCGAAACAAACAAACAAAGAAACAAACAAACAAACAAACACGCGCACGCACGCGCACGCGCACGCACACGCACACACGCACACGCACACACACACACGCACACACGCGGACACACACACACACACACACACACACACACACACACACACACACACACACACACACACACACACACACACACACACACACACACACACACACCTATATATATATATATATATAGACAAAAGTAATGTGCGCAGACACAGCTGCCGTAGGATGATAAAAATAAAATTCTAATTTAATGGCGAAAAACGTCACGCAAGAAAAATGGGTGAAGTGCCGAAAAAAAAAGTTCTTTAGTTTACGGGAATAATGAAGACTAGGCACAAGAACGCTAATTACGCGGGAAACAAACTTTTAAAAATGACGGAGTAAAAGTCAAAGTTAAAACACAAGAACTTACAAAAATAAATTGTTAAATGAAAAATAAAATAAAGAATAAGAAAAAACCTTTGGCGAAAACAGCAACAACGGACGATTTAATCTTCGACGTTTCGGCCGGAGTCCGGCCTTCGTCAGGAAGACTATATATATATATATATATATATATATATATATATTGTGGTATTTTCGCTCACCGCTTGTCCGGAGAAAGGAAATATAGTTCTCGCATCTGGAAGCTCCACTCTGTCTGAGCTCTGCCGGTGCCAGGATACAGGACAGCAGGAGCAAGGCGGGAGAACGAGGCAGCGTTAAAGTCAACACTTTGACGAAGCACGTGATTCTCTCGATGTCATCTTACTTGCTGTCGGCTTGTCTTGAGTCTTGAGCTTGCTCCCCCGAGATGGCACAGCAGAACAGCGAGTGCACGTCCCTCGGCGCTAATGGAATATGCTTTCCTGCATGACTGGTATGAAGTTCTTTGTCTTGCACAAAATATTTGATGAGTGCTGTAGGCGAGAGATACATAGCTACCCCGAGCAAGCCGTTGTCGACCTTGGCGACACACAATTCACCAACTTCGTCTTACGTGCCACAGAGATCGATGGGTACAGCACAGACCCGTACCCATGTAGATGGCCACTTCGATAACGGGTACACCAAGTTTTCATACGTGCCTCCCTGTGATTTATGAATGGTGATATCACTTGCCTGCACAACGGGTAGCTGGCATCTCTCCTCCTCCTCTCCTCTCCTCCTCCCCTCCTCCTCATCTCCTCCTCCCTCCTCCTCCCTCTTTATCCTCCCTCGTCCTTCTCTCCTCCTCCTCCTCCTCCCAAACGCCCCCTAATGCAACGCGCGTTGCATTATGGGAAACGTCCCATAATGCAACGCGCGGTCACGCTGACGGCGACGGCGACGGCGACTCCGCTCAAACCGGAAACGGGCGCCTAAGAGCTGCGCTCTAAAAATCTCGTGCGTCTACTCTCCCGCGTAACACTCGGGGAGCCAATCACCGCAACTTACGGAGGCAGCTCAGCGAACGACGATGCCGAAACATATGTTTAGACCGAAAAACGCAGTCTGAGTTGTGAGATTAAGCAATGCAAGCGTCACGTTTTGTATTGGTTAATGTCACAACTCAGACTGCGTTTTAGAGCGCAGCTCTTAGCGCCCGTTTTCGGCTTGAGCGGCGTCGGCGTCGTAGTCGCCGTCGGCGTCGGCGTAACCGCGCGGTGCATGTTGGGACATGCACCGCGCGAGCAGTGCACCGCGCGAGGGGGGGTGACCCCCCCCCCCCCCCCGGAGGAGATTGAAGGAGGAGGGGAGGAGGAGAAGGAGGAGGATGAGGAGGGGTATACCCTCCCCTGAGTACCCTTCCCTCCTCCTCCTCCTCAAGAGCTGCGTTCCAATCAACACCTCCTAGAAGAAAAGGCCAGAGCGCTCCGAGTCGTTACGTCACAATGGCGGAGGAAGGAAGTCCATCGCGCAACTACGTGAGAAAAAGTTCTGAGCATCGACGTGAAAAAAAACAAAAAAAAACAGACCTTTTTTTAAAAACACCTTGAAAGCTAGATTAATGCGGTCTGTGCAGGTGAGTTATACGGCCAGGGGGACATATTATAGGAGGCTAATCGTAACGATCAGTCGGATAATTAGTTAAAAATGGTTAATGAACTTTTTAATTAATGAAAATAGACATATAGTTTCAATTAGAAACTTGCTCAGCGTCATCGAAAACCACTAAATCAGTAATTTTCAGAAAGACTTTGAGCGCGTGAGAAGCGTAGTAGTGCACTAAAGTTAGCACTCGTGGAGCACGTACAAAGCTAACGGTTGCGATAAGGCGCCCGCGCAATTTTTCCGTCGCTTATCTAGCCCCAGCCTTGTACCTGCTCCACGAGCGGTAACTTTCGTGCACTACTACGCTTCTCACACGTTCAAAGTCTTTCTGAAAATTACTGATTTAGTGGTTTTCGATGACGCTGAGCAAGTTTCTAATTGGAACTATATGTCTATTTTTATTAATTAAAAAGTTAATTAACGAATTTTAACTAATTAGCCGACTGATCGTTACGATTAGTCCCCTATACTATGTCCCCCTGGCCTTATAAGTAACCTGCGCAGACCGCATTAACCTAGCTTACATGGTTTGTTTTTAAAAATTCTGTTAAGCTTAAAAAAATACACCCTGTATATAATATAAACATAATATACAACGCGCTACCAAGGTTGAAAGTACACATTTTTTATATTTATGATTATCCCCGTAACCGCGGGACTACGTGCAATCCCGCAGATCACCACACTTTTCGAATGAACCGGTCCGCAGGGACGTTTTCTTCCCTCGTACGGGCTCCGATTCTGGTAAATTTACGTTGTGTGTGAGCTGCTCACTGTGTTAAAAGGAACGCTGAGACTTTCAGAAGAGAAGGGAACCGACAAAAAAAAATCCAGTAATCGTCGCAGGGAGCGCACGCGAGCAAGAGATGGGTCGACGACGTTAAGCCTCCCACACTGCGGCCGCTGCTCTAGTGTGCGTGTGTGTGTGTGGTTCCTTTGATACTCCTACCGGTCGTTTTTTTGTCGTCACCGCAGTCTCGGGTAGTTTTTTTGTGTTCGCTTGATACTACGGCATTTACGTGGATTCGCGGAACAAGTCCTGCTACGGTTTGAGTGACGTGTGGCAACTAGTCAACGATGACACTGGTCGATTATCGATAGGCCTCTCGACAGAGAGACCTAAAGTTCGTGTTCAAATCTTTTCGTCACGGATATTGTGGGACGTATGGATACGATCGACAGGTGAGAAACAACTTATCTACGGGCTTTCTTGGTCATGTGGGACGCGAGTAAAGTGCTGCAGTCGGGTTGTTTTTTTGTTTTTTTGTGATAGAATGGCATCTTGTTCGATCGTTATCCGTGTGCGGTTGCGTCGACATTTGTAAATCTGTGTGGTAATATTCTAGTTTTCACTGGAAGGTGAATAACAAGTTTGTGTGATTATAAAAAGTGCGTTGTTTGTGCTTACGTGTTTATTTATACTAATGTTATTTTATTGCCTTTACCGCTTTTATACTAGAATCTTAACTGTATTAAGGTAATAGTATTATTGTATACAAAATGAGATATTTTGTTCTAAGGCAGCTCGAGCCCATAGGGAGAAGTAAATTAGTTGACTGTCCACACGGAAAAGTTCATATATTTTCATTAAATGAAATGGGACCTAATCAGCTCGCGGTGTTGAGTGATTATACGATCGTCGCAAGCTGATTTGTCGACCCCATAATGTAATTCGATCGAAATTACATTACCCTTGCCATCTGGCCGGGGTATGATGCAAGAATTAAGTGACTGCACGCGATAACATCGCTTACATGATCGTAAGTGACATTTGTCTAGCCGTGTCCGCGTTGACTACGTACGTCTACCTGATTTTTAACTGTGATCTGTTTTGCTGCGTCCAATCACTGCGTGTCTCGCCATTTTGTCGAAGTATTTCTGTGTAAAATATGCATTCCTACAGCAATAATTGCGTGACTCGATGTTTTCTCTTATACGCCTACCTCGTACCATTTCATACCGATTATTTAGCGGTGTAATATTTTGCCCGTGTAATAAAATATTTTCGAGACCCCTTGATATATGTGCAGCTTTCATTTTAGCTAATAAGACACGCGTATGTGACTAAAAGCGCGTTACGACGGTCGATCCACGCGCGTTGCCTTCGCTTCGACGCGCGCGCCCCCGATGGCCTTCCTTCGCGACGTCACGAGAAGAGCACTCTGGCCTTGTCTTCTAGGAGGTGTTGCTCCAATTCGGCGTTACAGGGAGTTGTAAACGGCTTTCATTTTTTGCTCTAAACATATGTTTCGGCATCGTCATTCGCTGAACTGCCCCCATAAGTTGCGGTGATCGGCTCTCCGAGTGCTGTAGAAAAAAGTAAACGCACGTTCTTTTTTTTTTTTTTTTTGTTAGAGTGGATGCTTTAACGGCGTTACTGGGTATACGCGTTTCCGCTGCGCCAGCTTTCGCGGACACAAGACACGTTCGACACCTATGAACTCGGCACCGAAGCCCGCAGCAATCCACGTCAAGGCGAGACGAAGTTATGGTTGCTCGGTGTAGTTTATTAAATTTAGTTGAAAGAGGCCTTGTGGTGAAACTTGAGGAATTTTGACTCTGTAGAAAGTTATGCCCGTGATGCTGTGATTATAATGTTTACATCAGTGCATGTAAAACTTCTGAAGTGAAAAATAACAACAACAATAACAACATAAAGATTTGTAATAATTAAAATTTCAAAGAAAAAACGAACGCGAAGCCGTGCAAGGAAAGCACCAGTATGTTATTTATGTTTAGATTTCTACTGAGTTGCGACATTTGTACACTATACGTATGTACAGCCCCGAGAATTGAATAATATTAACTGTGTGAAAATTTTCATTTATACTAAATAAATGATGCTGAGATATTGATCAAAATCAATATATAAGTATTAATTGTCGTAGCGATAAGGGTTGCATTAACCTAGTAAACATCTGGATGTATTCGAATAGCCCTTCGAATATATATATATATATATATATATATATATATATATATATACAGGGTGTTTCACGAAAGGTGGACAAATTCGATATTGCGAAAACTACGCGTCACAAAAAAAAAAAAAGGCTTGTGTCGTTTTGGTCCTGGGCCAGGGGCCTATTTAGAAAAACTATTAAAGTCCGGGATAATTAGATTATTAATTATTTTTACGTAATTAACTTTTTTAATATTGTGTTTAAGGGCATGGTTGAACTAGAAAAGTGCTCAGCATCATCAAAAAACACTAAATCAACAAATTGCAGAACGATAGAAGGCACGCGAAGCATTTTACGGCATTCTGAAAAACCGCACAAATTCGATTTTTTTTTTTAAGTTTCGATTTGCTATCGGAGCGCACCTTCGGCCCCTGCAGCACCGTGCCCCGTGGAGAGATAGTGCAAGCAGCCTCTGCTGCGCCGCGAAATGACAGCGCCGCAGAGGCTGGTTGCACTATCTCTCCACGGGGCGCGGTGCCGCCGAGGCCGAGATGCGCTCCGATAGCAAACCGAAACTTAAAAACCCGTCGAATTTGAGCGGTTTTTCAGAAAGCCATAAAATGCTTCGCGTGCCTTTATCGTTCTGCAATTTGTTGATTTAGTGTTTTTTGATGATGCTGAGCAATTTTATAATTGAAACCATGCCCTTAAACACAATACTAAAAAAGTTAATTACGCAAAAATATTTAAGGATATCATTATTCCGGACTTCAATAATTTCCCTAGATAGGCCCCTGGCCCATGGGACCAAAACGACACAAGCCTTTTTTTGTTGCGACGCGTGTATATATATATATATATATATATATATATATATATATATATATATATACATATTATATATATACACGCCGTCGCAACAAAAATAGGCTTGTGTCTGTTTTTCCGTTACTAGATATATATATATATATATATATATATAGCAACGTATCGAATAATATACAATTTTTGTTGCCTGTTAAAAAATCACAGTCCACACGTGTTAAATCACAGTCCAGAACGCGCACGTTCGTCGCTTCGGAAAGCGAGCAAATCACGCGCCATACGCACGAACACTGAAAATGGAACCTGCCAAGTGTCCTTTTTTGGAAAGGTCTATAGTCAACAGACGTTCCGCAAAATTATCCAAGCATCAACAAGAATGTCGGGAGTTTAGGTACACGCGCTGCGCGTGCTCGCCTTCCCTATAGAAAAGATTCGTAGTAAATAACCAAAACGAAGCTTCCGTGGAACGCGCGTTCAAAGTGCCATTTGTTTTAGGTTTTTGCTTCCGAACAGTCAGAGCTGAAGACGCCAGCACGCGCAGCGCGTGTACCTACGTTCCCAACATCCTTTCTTATGACTGCATGATTCGGCAAAACGTCTATTGCAGGCAGGAGCCCCGACTGGTGTTTCGTGCGTGCAAGCACGTGCAGCGTGCGCGTGAACGTAGCTTCGACAAGCTTGCAATAGCACGGGCGGGCCCGCACGAGCAGAAGTATGGCGGCGGCCAGTCGCTCCGCTTACGATCGTCCGCCATGTCTCGGCTCGTGCATGAAAGCCCGCGCCATAGCCTCTTATACACTGACAAAGCCTGGCAGATCGCCACGAGAAGCGGACGCGGAAATTGAAAAGGTGGAGTGGCAGACAACGGATGAGAGGAGAGCCACGTGACTAGCGCCCCGCTGCGGCGAGACACCGAAACACACTTCTCCCGAGCGAACAAGTGTATTTCGGGTCCTCGCCGCTGCGAAAGCTGTGCGCTGACGTACATGTTCCTCGAGAAATGGCTCTCTGATGCTCAGTGCTACCAGATCCTCGCGCTCCAAAACTGCGACCGGACACTCTATGGCTCCGTCTTCGAACCGCCAGGCTTTGAGTGTATGGAGGAGGCTATGCCCGTGCACAACCAAGCTTGTCAAAGATATATCGCATGGGACACTAGTCGGGGCACCGTGCTTGCAGTTGTCTATATATTCATATAAGATTTTCCTTTTCTACGTCTGGTGTATCCAAAGTCTATAGTGTATCCAAACCTAAGTTTCTCATTCCGCCATGACCATTGTACTGGTGGCATCATCATGACCACAGAGCCGTCCCTAATTAACGAGGAAGATTAATAAAAACGAGCGCAATCGTATTATATATACGCCATCCTGACGGCGAACCGCTCACGCAGTGATTACAGACGGATCCCCTAAGCCCCAAAAAACAACAACAAAACAACCTTCAACTCGCGAACGAATCTAATATTGATAGGAGGGAATTCCATGTAGCGGGAAGCTTTCGTGTAGGGAGTGCCGCGTCCAAATGTGATCGGTGCATAATAAACGAAGGGATGGAGCGAGGGTTCACTCGATCGAGCGCGTCGCGGGTCGTTCCCCAATCTTAGCAGCAAGCTTCTCGCGGACCGCGAAAATGGCGCCATGCAGCCGCTGGGAAATCTTCCGAGATGGGAGTCGATGAGCGAGGCGTGATAACGCGTGTGGATTCCGCGAGATCTCTGCCGCTGGTGTCTGGCCGATGGAGAGAAGCCGTCTCAAGAGGCCGTCGCAGTAAACGACCCCTTTTTTTCTTCGTGACGCATCTCGTCCACTCATTTGCCACGTAGTCGCGTTTCCTGTCGATCGTACTCCATTTCACCTTATGGTGGGCCGCAGCGGACGTTACTAGCTATCCGAGCTAATCCAACCCTGCGAATGAATCACGTGACTATAGTCCATTGCAACTCAAGAAGGTAGGGCGAGGGAAAGACGGGCCGGCGAGGAGGAATTGGACGGAACGCTTGAGAAGAGATGGGGAAACCTCCTTTTCTCTTTAGCGTTCCGTCTGCTTCCTCCTCCCCAGCCCGTCTTACCCTCGCCCTACCTTCGCGCGCGTTGCTGAGCAAAGGTTAAGCCAAAACAGAACAGGGGCAGAGAAAACGAGATGAAAAGATTGCCTCTTTAAATACCCATCCTTTTGGTAACCACCGTAAAGCTCAACATTTTTACCAGCCTTTATTCTAACGACAAATATAAACGAATTTATTCGGGGCTAGCAAATTGGAATGCAGATATTCCTCACTTGGGTTTCGACATTGAAAATGTTTCTTAAAATTGAGAATTTCTCATAGCGTTGTACAAATATCACTGAGGTGGATGCGTGAAAAATGAATACAAAAAGGTGTATGTCTAAACACCAAAATAAATAACTTGAGAATTAAAAAAAATCAGAAATAATCTTTTTATCCGGACGCGCGCAACCAATCGCTGCGTAATTCACAAAAAAAAAAAAAGAATCTTGTGAAAAATTACATGCAGCGGATGCGAAGTCCTGGCGTTTTTTCTGAAACATTCGATTCTCCTCGGGCTGCGTCATTTTGTTTTCTTGAATTTTTCTTTTTTATAACTTCTACGCGCCTTACACAAACGTGCCCTTTATTTGGGTCTCTTCCATCTGGCTTTGAGCGTTTGAGTGTTTGGAGCTGATTGCTCATAATTTACTTCACGCTCTCATTTACGCAAGAATCGATCATTTTGACAGGTCAGACACGCCTGTCAAGCCACAGCGATGACAGGATTGGTTAATCAAAAGGTTCGAGAGCAGCATCAGTACAGATGGTGGACACGCAGCACGATTGCCTCGTGGCGATGCTGAAAAGGGGAACAAAAAGCAACCCTACTCCCTTTCACATCAAGTCCGACCGCAGCGAATGCTACCAACGATGGACCCAATCAGGGTCCATTGCTATCACCGGCTGAACCAATCACGCAGAGAGAAGAAGCTCAGGATCATGGCGCATTCATTGCACGTGATCGATCTGGTCGGTGATTGCAAATACTGTACAGAAATTCGACGAGCGGCGGTGACGATGCATTTTTGACGCCGCTTGACGGGCTGCATCCGATCGGATTAGAGTTCCTGTATATAGCTACCTACGGTTGCAGAGTTGCGCATTCAGCCTGGGCGGGAGGTCGTAGCGCCGACTTTCCTGCACGGCCGTGGATGCTTTGCTCGTCACGTGACTGAATTTGGCGAATAGCGGCGCCGCGTCCGCCGCCGCGCATGGAAAACAGAAAAGGAGGAGGAGGAGGCGAAAGCAGAGGAACATACGCCGGTGCGCGTGAAACGTCGGCGGAGCGACTGTAGCCACTGATCTCTATTTTAGTAGGCTGGATCGCGGATCGGGAGCCCGTCGGTGTCGCCACCGGCGGCCATTGCTTGACACCAGGCGATACACGCAAGTCTATGGGAGAAACGCACAAAAGTAAGCATATTGAAGCATGTACGCTGTGCTCGGAGGCGAGTATTTTATGGTGCGCTGCGATCCTTACGTCGGGTGTTTGGAGATCGAATAGGTATTTGTCAAACGTCCGGTCGCCGAATAAAAAAATCAAACGTACCGGAGCACCCGCGGCTGAGCTAGCAAGCTTGCTCTCGTAGTGGAGTAAACAAAGGAACTTGCTGTCAATAAGACCGTCCTTAGGGAAGCCCAGAAGTTTATGAATGACAAAGATGTTCCATCTCGACAGCGGCTTTCCGGGAGTGAGCGAATTCCGCGTAGCAAAGCCTTCGAGCTTGTCGTCTGCTAAACCCAACTCAACGAAACCGTCCACCGACTCCGCGGTAACTCTAGGTAACTCTCGCCTCATTGAGCTGCACTGCAGCGGAGTCACTCTCGACCACAAAATATTTATTTATAAGAACTGCGAGGGCTGTCAGTTTTAATGATTGTACGCAAGCTATTTGACAGGCTTATCGGAAAAGCATCCAAAAAGTTTCAGTGCCGACAACAGCTTAGAAACGGAGGAAAGGGCACTTTTTCTCGTTCTTCCCATAGAGTCCCATGCATTGGCTGGTGTCAATCAATGGCCGTCGGTGGCGACACTCGGCCCCAGCTGCCGAGGCCGCGGTCCGCGATCCAGCCTACTACAATAGAGATCAGTGACTGTAGCGGTGGATTTCCTGCACGGCGCTGGATGCTTTGCTCCTCACGTGATCAATCTCGGCGAATAGCGGCGTGGCAGCGCGGAAAGAACAAATGCGCAACTCTGCTCCCCCTTCGGGTAAGCATATCGAGGAACTCTAGATCGGATCGTTGGCTGCAATCGGAACGAAAACGGTGTTCATCTTAATTCAACCAGATTTAAACTGAGATAACAGAACTGCGATAAAGAAGATACAGCTTTTAGCGAATTTTGGCGCACAGAACTTGGCTTCTAAGAAGACTGAGAATTAAACGTATTTTTAAGAGTTGCACACGCAACTAGTTAACTATGGGTTACAAGTGGATAGTTTATCTAAAAAAAAAAAAAAAAAACAATTTCCAATAGTACCGAGTGTCTCAAAGAGTGGCCAGGCTCTTTAAATCGGCCGCCGAAATTGGCTGCTTAATCTATCGCGCTGCGAATTTGTGCAGCTTTGCCCACAGGTGGTGCATTTGTTCTATAATAGTTGCAAAGGGCGAACTTACCCGAGGAAAAACTAAAAAAAGAAAAAGGCTTAACACCTATGTAAACGCAGCGAAGCCACCGGTCTTCTAATAATAGGGCACCCTATTGTTCGAAGACCGGTGGCTTCGCTGCGCTAAGTGAACTAAAAACTAATATGACCTTTTCTGTAAAACAACAGTAATTTTCCCACTGCGACTGACAAACCGAAAAAAGGAACGTAAGGAAATATTCTCTCGCTTGCGTGAATAATATTTTCCATATTCTTACTGGCAAAACACACGTAAATGTAGGTTCAACGGGAAGTTGATACGTGCCGTGCCTTCGGTGACTGTAGTTAGAAAACAAATATAAAGAGTACAAAGCATATATCGCAACCTTCCAAATAAATAAAGACGCAACGAAGAATCGCTCGCAGTAGCATTACGTAAATACGCGCCAACAGAACGACGAACAAAGACTCTATTGCGCTTTTAATGTTCATTATACTCAAATGACAGACGAAACAGAAATAGTCTCAAGAACAACAAACAAACAATCCGAATAATAATAATAAAAAAATTGGTACGCCTTTACAGCCTAAAATTATGCGGCGAACCGCATTCTGACAGCTTGATTACAGCGAAGCAAAGGGAAAGACAGGTGTTGCTATCGTGGGCGTTGTTTCTTTATTTGCTAATTTAAAGCCGACAAGCCGCATTTCACGAACGCGGAAGCAACGAACATTGTTGTGTCGCCAGCTGAAAGGAAAGAAACGACAAACACATCGGTCTTACACGAAGATAACCGAGGTAAAACGCTATAGAGTTAAAACGACGAAGACGACAAGTTACAGAAATTATAGGTGAAACCTTTTTAAGGAACAATATTTTATTTTAACATAGGCCACGTTTTGGATGAAGGCAACTTGATGAAAAACGTTAGGCACCAAAACGAGACGAAAAAAGCGGGACTCCGAAGCGTGTGGCAAAAGCGTTACGACCATGAAAACAACAAACAAAATGCACCACCTAAAAAAAAAAGAAATTAAAAATAGACTACGCATCGTTGAACGCTTATTTTCCGCCCAAATGTAGCACTACCGGTGTAAACCAGATGCCAACATTTTAGAACTTAAAAACTTTATTTAGAAGACGAGGCCCATTCTTCGTATCTGGCGCCATTCAGCCCAATGTATTCGGGAACTCCGTCGGCCGCCATTTTACCATTGAAATTTTCACAAAATATCGTATTTATTTATTTATTTATTTATACTATTAGCCCTATCACAGGTCTGTTATAGACGTGGAAGATATGATAAAAAAAAAATCTATTATAAAAGCACATTTATACATGCACGTAATGCAATGAAACGAAAAATAAAGCCACACAGTCGACGTATGTTTTTAAAAGACAACGCAGGCCGGCACGTGGTAATTAAAAACGGCAGCGTTTTATGACTCGCATAAATTTAAACAGGTTAAATGTCATCTTAGAGAAGGCCACAGAAGATGTTGAAGTCATAGTGTCATTCGGGAGTCTGTTCCACTATAGCTTTTGAATGAGATAACGTTTTGTCCTGGAATTTTCGCATCTGGTTCGGACCACTAGCGCTACATTAAAGCGGAGAACGAGCATGCGGCGAAACGTAATTTATTTTTGCAGTAAAAAAAAAAAAAAACGCCCATACATATTGTTTTAAACACTGTACAGTAGCTTCGCCCGATTTACCAGCACCTCCTGCACCGGCGCAGGAAGGTGTAGGGCTGCGTACTTCCGGCCGTATCTCAATCTACATACCGGAAGTAGACTGCACCAAACTTTTCTGCACCGGTGCAGAACGTGCGGGCAAATCGAATGAAGCTATTGTCACCGCCACTGAGCCGCTCACATGCGGGTGGTGCCTCCCTCCCATTGGCCGTTGTGTCGGATCATGTGACCATTGAAACAACCAATGGCGGCGTTCGCGTTGGAAGTCGCGGTACGAGTCTTGGTACAGAAACGATTACACCGAGATTTACCGATTCAAGAACACATTCTACGTATGACGATTGTGTGAGGTCCAAACTATTGGTGAAAATTTTTATTAATAAATTTGAAGAGTGTCTCCAGTAGGGATAAGCGTTAAGACAAGAAAGTAAGTATTTCTTTGCGACATAGGTCGACTTGGTTCAAGCATGCCGACTTGAACCGAGTTGATGTACTAAATATGAAAAACTAATGCTATCACGGTACGCCTTTTAAATTATATGATCTACATTAAAGTAATTCAAAATTTTGCATAAAAAAACTTGCCCCTGTTCTTTTGTGTTTCTTTAGTTTCTTTTTCATCATTTCTTTTGTTTCTCTAAAAAAACAAAAAAAAAAAAAGAAAACAACAACACGAATTGTCATTTACGATGCCCCGGACAAATTACACCTGTAACAGATGTCACTAACAAAGCGGACCGCAACATTCGGTGGCTATAGGGTAATGCGAACCTTCATTTTTGGTTCGTAATGATAACTAACGACGCCATCAGGCACTCGGGCTACGAAACTTCGGAGTACGGCCGCAGGCCAAGGAATGCCGCTTCCCAGAGGACGCTAATGGAGCGGAGAAAAGCCTGGCGAAGTCGTTGGAAAACAACGGACCAGAACGCGCTCGAAATATGGTGGCTATTAATCAGGCGTTTTTTTGCTGCGCCCGTTGCAGACAACGCAGCCGGCCTTCATCGCTGCCTGAGTGTCCGGTGCCGAGGCAGTCGCTTCCGCGAAGAACTTTCCAGATTTCAATCACCGAGCTAAAGTGGCGCTTTTCGTTTGGGACGCCGACGGGCGGGACAATAAATAAACAACGGAACAACCACGGCTTAGATGGATACCGGATCCCTTTTATATCCTCATACTGACAAGTTAAGTGCGGTATATGGAAACCTTCTTATCGCCAGTGACTTATATCAGCTCGGTGTTGCGTGAAGAGCTTTGGGGGTTGATCAAGATCTAGGTGGTAGTCGCTACGATAAAAACTGATATAGGGCTTGCCCTTCAAGTCATTGCATCATGCTGGTGATCATTACTACTTGCCCTAGCCGAAAAAACACAAGTCTGATAGCGTGAAAAATGTATGCTGCAGAAGCTACTACGCACCTGAGCAGCAAGGTAACCGCGATTATAGCTGATATGGCATCTGTGCTACGTAGATACCATAGTTCGTTTCACTCTCTGTGCGAGCAAAACATACAAGCTGTAAACATGGCCAGGCTACCCTGAACGATGCTTGCAGCGCACGAGCGCGAATGCCCGAGAGGAACGCCGAAGCCCGGAGCTCGACCTTGTAGCTTCCGCTACGCTCGCAGTTAAAGTGAAACGAAGTAAGGGTCGGAACACTAATTTCGCTTGGGGAAGTGGTGAATAAAGTATATAAAAAAAGACTCGCGGTGTATCTGTTTCGACCAGCAGTGTCAGTTATCTTAGAGGATTGCATAGCTGAACTAGAGCAGAGTGAGTTAGTCGGGGGGTTATAGGGCTGGTCAATTGATCTACTAAAATACCAATTAATCAATTAATGCGTTAATCGCGATTCGTTTTTTAACCAGTTAATCGGTAAAATTTCGCTGTCAATAAAAAGGTTAATAATAAACGCTTTCACCATGCAGACCTGTATGAAGAGTAAACTTTAGGTAAATTTTTAGTCTAAAGTGAACTGTAGGGGCGAGATTTGGAACTTCAGAGAAATGCAGGTTACACGTGTCCCGGCCACTTCAATGCCGTGCGAGTGTCCGTTTTCTAAAGGTCGCTTGCCAGAGAATACCCACAAAGCTCTTTGCCGTATGCAGCTGAAGTAACGATCTGTGAGTGCGAGTGTCTTTGCACTGTTCTCAACTATACATCGAGGTTGATTTATAACTAAATTTATATATTGCGCCGTTTTCTCTAAAAATCAATAAAGTAAAAAAATATGAAAGCAGTTTACAACTCCCTGAAACCCCGAATGAGAGCGCAGCTCTTGAGGAGGAGGAGGGAAAGGTACTGAGGGTAGCGTATACCCCTCCTCCCTCCTCCTCACCTCCCCATCCTGTCTGCTACTCCTCCACCCGAGCGGCGTCACCGTCGCCTCACGGGGGTCACGTGACGATGACGTCATCACGATGACGTCATCGTCATGACGTTATTAGCTACGTCATCAGCGACGTCACCAGTGATGACGTCACTGGTGACGTCATCGGTGACGTGATCGTCATCGTCATGATGACGTCACTGATGACGTCATCAGTGATGTCACCAGTGATGACGTCAGTAGTGACGTCACTGGCGACGTCATCAATGACGTCATCACGCTGATGATGATGATGAGGATGACGTCATCGTGATGACGTCCTCACAATGACGTCACTGAGGGCGTCATCAGTGACGTCACGCGTCCCATAATGCACCGCGTGGTTACGCCGACGGCGACGACGGCGACGCCGCTCAAGCCGGAAACGGGCGCCTAAGAGCTGCGCTCTAAAAAAGCTTTGAATTAAAAAAAAAGAACTTTCAGCCTTTCCACTCTGGTGAAGAAGGAAGAGCAGCGGAGCTGTAGCTTCTGTTCTCGGCGGTGACTTTCCAGGCGAGCGATCTGCTCTTCTTTCGCAAGGGAATCTGAAACGCTCAACGCACGCGGCGGTTGCGGGCCCATTCGCGCTGCTGCGTACGTCACCGCTCCTTCCGCACCCAGTCTTCTTTCCCCGAAGAAAGAGACGCGGCCGACCCATCGTGAGTCCAAACCGAAACTGATAAGAGTGTAGGAAACAGCGCGCGAAACAGACGAGGATGAAGAAGAAAAACACGGGACGTGCGCTGCGCTCGTCACGTGCGTTTCCTCTTCGTTCTCGTCTGTTTTTCGCACTGTTTCCTACGATGAATTCCCACCAACGATCGCCCAACTATTCATTCTTCTATGATAGCTGGTAAGGTTGCTGCCCTCTATGAGCGACAGCGGCAACCAGACTGGTTGCCGCTGTCGCTTATAGATGGCGGTAGCTGTCCAGAGGTTCGCGAAGGTTTGTGTCGACATTTCGTTGGTACCGGACAGGATCCTGGGGAACCTAGCCCTTAACAGCTCCGCTGTAAAAAAATATTATGCATGGAAATGAACCAGGCCGATTAATCGATCAATTAATCGATAAAGAAGTAGCGATTAATCAAGTTAGATTTTTTAATCGACTCCCAGCCCTAGATATTAGGGGGCCCATATTCCCGCGTGAAGCTAAGTGCGTGTAAGAGAGGTAATATATATGCTGGTCTCCGTTCAATTATTGTTGTAACAACTATCTTCCCGTTGCGGTGCAATCTAGCTGAGTCGTGAGAGGACGACGAAAACTTAGATTCAGGTTTGAAAGAACTAGACTGGCGCTCATGGACGCCTGGGCCAAGAATAATAAACCTATTCTTAATAAGCCTGATAAAAGATTGATTGATTGATTGAATTCACGCTGTCCCTTGAACGCTCAGTAAACCGGGCATCTTGTTCGCTACGGTCTTTAGAAACAGCAAACTTTTTTTTACAGTTTAAAATTTATATCGATAAAGCAAAATGCAATGCGTCGGCCCTTTTTGGGATTGTTCCAGAGAAACTTGCAAACAAACATGCACTTCGAGGAATCATGGAGAACTCTGACACAGGTCTTTACGCGGACAAGATAAATAAAACGAAACATAAAAGACGGTGCTTATTGTATTTATCTTGAGGAACTCGGGAAGCTATTCCAGGATACACAAGATTTCCGAGTCAATTCCACTCCTTCATTTTGTGTTCAGCCTTCTTTCAGTTACAGTCCCTTTCGAGCGGGCTTTTCTGAAGAGAGAACAAAGACATGACATCTACAAAGCGGGCGCCACTAGGATAAAGCGGTCCATTCATGCCGCTCACTCAACTCCTCGGTTTTACACGGACGACGTGAGAGGAGTTTCGAAGCAACATGACTTCGTACTCGTAGCGGGACAGGGTATTGCACGAGTTTCTGTCACTTTTTTTGCTAAGCTATCCCTAGATGACGGCCTGAATTCTGGTTTGCATTCTTTGGTGAAATAGAATAAGTGCAGCTGTGTCGGGCCACCTCTTTAAACTTCGGATGAATTTTTTTTCATAGAATTTCAACCAAGAAAGCTAAACATGCGCTAGTGATCAAACCAATCATATTCTAAACCCTGAGACAAGTTGCCCATTTTCGGCTACCAGTGCTTTCACCTGTGTCTACATCCACAACACATAGTCTTAACGGGGACACTTTTCAGGGTCCATGCCCGTAGCGCGTACTTTACTCGCTTTGCAAAGAGTAAAAAGGAACTGCATGGTTCTTTTTTTTAAATAATATATGCTGGGTTGATTACACAACCCAGATTGCATTCTTCATGCGGAAATGTTCCGCATGAAGACTGCATTCAGCGGCAAATATTGCAAACGCTTCTGGAGGCTAGAATAATGTTTTCTGAACTGCCTGCAACTAGACTAACTAAAAATATTTGAATTTTGCAAGTCCACCAAAAATAGAAGATGACCTTGCCCATTACAGACAATTCTGAAAAGCAAAAAAACCACTATTCCTGTTGCTGCGAAAAACCCCGTGTTAATCAGTCGCTTCGTAGGGCACAACAGACGCATACGAAAAAAAAATTGTAGGAGGAGAATAATAGAGGACATTGGAATGATACTGTCATGACTGCTTACGACTTTCTTAAATCTGACGCTGAAGCGCTCTCCTCCTAATTTTTGCCGACTGTTTTTGTTTATTAACGCAAACACTAGATATTCTTAAAAAAATCCCATCTATCAGGGGTGGTCAAATAGTGGTACGAATCAAATAGCGCGTTGACATTCATGACCTTTACAGAGCAAGAGAAAGCCATAACGTTTGACTCTCGTTACAGTCTTGAAGCTACAAACGGCACTGCGCTATTCGACGCGAAGAAGTATTCGTAGACCCCTAACAAGTCGTCTGTAGGAAAATACATCTCACTCCGAGAAAATACGATGACCATGGCGCTAACAGCGTTTGTGTAGTTCAAACGGCTGGGTGCGCCGCGGCCTTGGGGTATTTTACTTTTAAACAGAGAGGGGTAACTGCCGCCATCTATTGTCGTGGGGATCGTCGTTCACAAGTCGAGACAGCTGTCCTGGTCGCCTCGGCTAACATGGTGTCTTGGTGTGCCGGTGTATTACCCTCTGCCTGATGCGCACGCATTCTCTCGGACGCGAGAGGCCCGCACCGCTAGGGAAAAATTTGGCGCTGTATTCACACTGTCTAGTGCAGACGAACGAAGTGAAATGTATTGTTTCTTGTAAAGTATTTGCTTCTATTATCCACGCCAAGCTATATCGAATACGTTTTTGGGGAAAAGGGAAGTCGCGGAGGTTGGTCTTGGGGCTGACTCACGACGAGGAAGCATCTGAGCAAACTGGCGTGGCAGCCCTTGAGGTCTTGCGGCGTGGCGGTGGCCAGACAGAGCCTCGGGTCCTGACCCTGCTGGAGCTCGAGCAGCTGCACGTCCAACCCTAGGCAGGCTGATCACGTCTGCAGCTCAGGCACCACGTTCTCCTGCACCACCCTCCGCTCATGCTCCAAATCTGTCCCGAGAGGGAGAAGAAGGATAGCGCCATTATTCACTCTATAAGGTTTAAACTGATTAAACTCATGCAATATAAGTAATTGCCGCGTGCGAATAGCCGACTCAGCAGGGTGCTGGACTCCCTTCGCCCTTGTACCGCGTTTGTTCCCCGCCAGCACTTGTACTTTTTATCTTTCTGTTGTTTTGTTTGCCTGACTGAAATGTTTCAGATGACTCGATAATCTTGTTGTTTGTTTGAGCTCAGAAACTTCTAGATACCCGCGCGCTTACAAAAGGCGCTTTGGATGGCTGCTTGAGGGAGTCGTCCCTCCGTCGCCGTCAAAGTATGTACGGCCTTTGTTACTTTATGGTTTTCGGCACAAGTTCGCCGCATTTAAGTTTTGTTATTCGAGTTTACGTTTTTATTCGTGACAATATATTCAATATACGCGTAGAAATATTTAATGCAGTTCGAAGGATGTCGCAGAAGCCTAGCTTAAGGGGCCAGATAGTTCTTTTGTACATTATTCTGCAAACGAGATTCATTCTTATCTTCATCTTTATTGCATGTTCGCATGCCTAATAGTGAACGATATACTTCTATTTTTGTTTAAAGGACATGCTATTTCCTTAAAGGTCTCCACTCCAGAAATATGCAGAAAGCGTATGATGTCTTTAGTGTTTTTTCTGGCAAGATAGAAACAAGTATGTGGGAGAGCATGATGGTGAAATTGTTGTTCATGTTGATATATTTTTGAAGGGAACGTAAGTTGAATTTTGGCGATTACATTCCGTGCCAAGTGAATAAAAAAAAAAACAGTAATAATTCCTTTTTGTGTTTTTGTGTATTACTTGTGTTCTAAAACAAAAGTGTTTGTATGAAACCCACCCCCTGCAATAATGCCTCACGGCGAAGCAGGTTTTTTCTGTAAATAAAAAAAAAAACCTCTATTGAAATATAGCTTTCCAGCTTAAATATTTCGCCGTTTATTTAAACGTTATCTTGTTCGTAGCAAAATTGATGATTGTACACTTTGCTTGTGACATTAAAACATCCAGAATGTGCTGCCTAAAGATAAGAATTCCGTTTTGAAGAGATCTTTATAAATATGATTTGAATACATTTAAACTCTCGCGAGTAGGAAGGAAAGCTTATACGACCATCTATGCCATTCAACAGTTCGTACAATACAAACGTTTTGTAATTCTAGAAATAGCGAACGCTATATATAAGTAAAATACTGTTTTGACGTGTCAACATAAAAAGAAAGTCTGGAAAAATTGAGAGAATTCATAAACCACTGCGTTGGAGTAAAGGAACTTACAACCACAAATATTGAAAACAATCCAAATAAGAGCTGGAACACTCAATCATAGAACAAAAATTAGCAGAGAGATATTGTGTGTGTGTGGTAAGAATAGAAGAATAGTAAACGTAGCAAACCAGGCTTGGGAATGGTAATCCTTAGGTTAGTAAGCGCAGTGATAGAGAGAATGACCCATAACATTTCACACCAGTGACGTATCGGCAGCACCATAAGACGGATCGCTGCTCCATAAGCCTTATCAACACTTTAAAGGAAGTCATTCGAAGAGGCGCGTTTCTGAGATTACTCCCTTAACAAAGAGGTTCCTCGCGAAAGTACATAAACGCTGAAAAGCGGACTCAGGAGTTTAAGAACGAGAGGCTGCGTTATTTAATTTACCTTACCACAGACTCGATCCCAAATTCGACTCGAGTAGAAATCCCAGCTGAGAATTGTGGTGTCATCCTGACCGCATCATCATCATATTGCGGTACCATCACTGACTGTCATTCACTATCTGACCTGCGTACGTGACTCGCCTCGCTCTCCGCTTATCAGTGGTACGGCGGTTGGCGATATATACGCGCGCGGAATAAAGGCTGGGGGTTGTTCTGCTGGGAACTACTTGGTTGGCTGTCACTTCCTTCATCGTGCCGCGAGACACACGACATGGTGTCAGGAGTGGAGTGATGCTTCTCACCCGTGTTGTTTTGGCGGCCCTCGTCTTGCACTCGGTTTGCAAGATGGAAGTACCTCCAGCGGTCCCTCCTCTGGCAGTTCCTCCGCCTAAACAGTTCAACTTCGACCGGACTTCAGAATGGCCGGAGTGGATTCAAGAATGCAACGATTTCCGCCACGCCGTGGGTCTCAACGAGAGGTCGGAGGAAGCCCAGGTACGGACGCTGCTGTATACCATGGGAAGGCAGGCCAGGAATATTTTCCAGACGTTTGGCCTCTCGGAAACGCAGTCTCAAAGTTACGATACAGTGAGGAAGAAGTTCGACGGCCACTTCGTAGTCGCGAAGAACGTGGTTTAAGAAAGTGCCTGTTTCCATCGTCGCAAGCAAGAGAGCGGGGAGAGTGTCGACCAGTTTGTTACCGACCTCAATGTGCTCGCTGACCGCTGCGACTTCGCACAGTTCAGAGACCGTATGATCCGTGACCGGTTCGTCGTGGGACTTCCCGATGCAATGTTATCCGAAACCCTCCAAATGGATGCCAGCCTCACTCTCGAGTCGGCACTAGCCAAGGCCCGCCTCAAGGAGACTGTTCGTCGCCAGCAGCAGGAGCTGCGTCCTCACTCAGATGCAGCGACCTCGGGGGAAGTCGACGCCGTGGGCCAGCGGAGTGAACGCACTGGAGCACCCGGCAACATGCACAGTCGGCTGCCTTCACTTCAGCAGCAGCAGCAGTGGCGGCTCTCCGAGCAGCACCACCAGCTTTGCCCGTATTGCGGACGTTCGAACCACCTCAGGACTCAGTGCCCGGCGCGCTCTGCGCGTTGCCAGCACTGCAACGCCAGAGGACATTTTGCTGCGGTGTGCCGTAACAAGGTTGAGAAGCCGAAGGTAGGCGTTTCTTCGCTCGAATGGGACCAACCTACCTATTTTGTAGGATCAGTTGGCGCTTCGAAAGCTAGGTTTGTTCAAGTGTCCATTAACGGCGTGGCGGTGTCCGCAAAAGTAGACTCTGGGGCAGAAGTGTCAGTTGTTCCGCCCAGCTTCCCAGGAGCACCGCCTAAGTTAACGCTCTCGTCGGCACAGCTGACTGGCGCAGGAAATGAGCGCCTTCGCTTGAAAGGCACGTTTGAGTCGGACATTTTTTGGAAGGGCAAAACCACACGACAGACTCTGTATGTCGTAATCGGCACATGCAATTTTGTTAGGTCTTCCCGCCATAGAGGCGCTCGGTGTGGTGAAATTTGTAGATGGTGCTTGAAGATAAAAATTACGAGCAAAGGTACCCACAGCTTTTCTCTGTTCATGGGGCATTGTCTGGCGAGTACACCATTCGGTTGAAGGCCAACGCGATACCTTTCGCTATTTTCACGCCCAGGCGCATTCCCATTCCTTTAAAGGAGGCTGTTAGAACGGAGTTATCTAAGATGGACGCCAATGGGGTGATACGGAAGGTAGATGGTCCAACAGAATGGTGTGCAGGCATAGTGCCTGTACTGAAACCCTCTGGCGAAGTTCGCCTCTGTGTAGACCTGACGCAGTTGAATAAGAGTGTACTGCGCGAACGCTTCGTCTTGCCAACAGTGGACGATACTTTGGGCCAGTTGGCGGGAGCTACGTATTTTTCGAAGCTGGACGATAACTCTGGGTTTCACCAGATAAAGTTGGCAAGGGAAAGCCAGACGTTCACAACATTCATCACCCCGTATGGCCGCTATTGCTTCCGGCGATTACCGTTTGGAATCAACTCTGCACCAGAGTATTTTCAAAAGCGAATGGGCGAAGTCTTGGACGGGCTTCCGGGAGTAGCAAACATGATGGACGACATTTTAATTTTTGGAGTCACAAAGACTGAGCATGATGACAGATTGCGCGCCGTTCTCGAACGGTAGAGCACTGCCGGCGTCACCCTTAACCGGGCGAAGTGCTCGTTTGCGGTTCGCGAAGTGGCGTTTTTGGGCTACGTTGTTGGCGACTCGGGTATCAGACCAGACCCCAGAAAGGTACAGGCCATAACAGAAATGACCATACCTTCGTCAGTTGCAGACATACGTAGATTTTTGGGCATGTTTAATTACTTGGCGAGGTTTGTGCCGAATCTCGCTGAAATATCTGTACCACTGCGGGAGTTGCTGTTGAAGGATAAAGAGTGGTGCTGGGGCGGGTCGCAGCAAAAATCTTTCGATTCATTGAAGGTTATTTCCTCGGCCGATTGTGTTGCGAAATTTAATCCGAGGCTTCCCACTGTAGTATCAGCCGATGCATCATCGTTTGGGATCGGCGCTGTATTGGCGCAGGTGCAGCCAGACTGTCAAAGACGGCCAGTTGTATATCTTTCTCGTTCATTAACGCAAACCGAGCAGCGGTATGCTCAAATAGAAAAAAAAGCGCTTGCATTGACGTGGGCAGCAGAACGGTTGGAATGTTATCTGAAGGGTCTTGACTTTCAGTTTGAAACTGATCACAAGCCTCTGGTGACGCTTCTTGGGAAATCGCCGGTAGATGTGCTTTCGCCGAGAGTACAAAGATTTCGCTTAAGGCTCATGCGTTTTTCTTTCTCAATCTGTTAAGTACCCGGAAAGCAGATTGTTACTGCGGACACCCTCTCTCGGGCGCCCCGCAAAGAAACCGATTTTGTTTTGGGGGAACTGTCATCTGAGGACGTTTCTAGTTTTGTAGCCGGCTGCGTCTGTGAATTGAAACTGTCGGCGCACCTAGACAAAATAAGGTTGGTACAAGAGCAGGACACCTCATGCCAACAACTTTTGCTTTACTGTCGCAATGGTTGGCCACGCTTCACAGTTGTGAGCAGTTGGTTAAGGCCTTATTGGTCAGAAAGAGCGAACCTTACTATTTGTGATGGCGTGCTAATGTATAGGTCTCGCCTTGTGATTCCTCAAAAGCTCAGAAAGGAAGTTGTGGCTTCATTGCATGAAGATCATCAGGGTATTATCAAATGTCGCGCTAGAGCTCGCGAGTCGGTTTGGTGGCCCGGTCTCAGCTCGGAGCTGGCGTCTGTGGTGAACAACTGCCTGCAATGTGCAAAGCTCCGTGTTCAAAGAGCGGAACCGATGATGCCCTCAGAAGCCCCCGCTTTGCCGTGGCAAAAGCTAGGTGCAGACCTTTTTCATTTTGGGGGAAAAAAGTACCTCGTTTTGGTTGACTATTTTTCACGTTTCCCTGAGCTCGCGCTACTGTCGTCAACGACGTCTGCCGCTGTCATTGTGCAATTAAAGTTTTTTTGCCAGACATGGTATTCCAGAGCTTCTTGTAACTGATAATGGTAGTCAATTTATATCTACAGAGTTCAAGGCTTTCTCAGAAAGCTACCAGTTCTGTCACGTGACGTCGAGCCCTCGGTACCCGCAATCTAACGGAGAAGCGGAACGCACAGTTCAGACAGTGAAAAGGCTGCTAGAGAAATCGGCGGATCCATACTTGACACTTCTGGCTTACAGAAGCACCCCAGGCCCTCTCGGAAAAAGCCCATCGGAATTGCTCATGGGCAGACGCCTGCGCTCTACGCTACCTGTGCATCCTAAAGAGTTGACGCCGTGCACCGCAAGAGGCCTTGCGAGCCTCAGAAGGATGAGGCGTTCCGTGACAAACAAAGGCACAACTACGACCACCGCCATGCGGCCAGGCAATTGCCACGGTTGCTACCTGGAGACCAGGTGTGGGTGAAGGACTGTCGAGTCCGGGCTACGGTTTTGAGACCAGCCTCCCGGCCAAGGTCTTATATGATGCAAACAGAAACAGGAGCAGAGCTAGAGAGGAATCCCCGAGGCCTGGTACTATATAAGGAACCAGCACACGAAACAAGCGGTTCCCTCTATGAATTTCCGCAGGATTCCGGGGAAGGGGAAAATGGAGAGCCAGAAAACGAGGCGAATTTGACAGAGCCTTCCGCGCTCAATTCTGACTCAGCAGCTCAAGAAGAGAGCGGTACACAGGGCACGTACGTCACGCGTTTTGGTCGACCCGTGAAAAGACCGCAATTTTATGGGTGTAGCTTGCATTACTAAGTTTGTTTTAGGTGTTCCACTGTTTGTTTTTGGGGGCAATATAGTTCAACTTGTTGCCTTAATAGAAAAAAAAGGGGAAATGTGGTGTCATCCTGACCGCATCATCACTGACTGTCATTCACTATCTGACTTGCGTACGTGACTCGCCTCGCTCTCCGCTGATCAGTGGTATGGCGGTTGGCGATATATACGCGCGCGGAATAAAGGCTGGGGGTTGTTCTGCTGGGAACTACTTGGTTGGCTGTCACTTCCTTCATCGTGCCGCGAGACACACGACAAGAATGGCGTCAGATTGCATAGAATCTGCTTGCTAAATTTATACCGTTCTAAAGAATCGTAAAAAAAAATCAAAGTACTTTTTTCTAATTTTGTTTAAAATATAAAACAAGAACGTGTGTGTAAGCTTTCAGTCTCGACGGCAAAACGATGAGAGGGAAAACATTCAGATCCCCATGCAAAGCATAGTTGACAAGCCTGCGTCAGTAGTAATACGTGCCTGTTTATCTGTTCGTTACGTTGTTTTGCTACACCTGCCGTTGTTTTGTGTCTAGTTTTCTGACGTCTGCTTTTATAGGGTACGCACTCTGGAGTCACGAAAGAGGACGATTAAGACTGTCTACGTAAGTCTTGTTTCAAGTTCACTTTATTTTTTATTGTTAAAAAGGGCACAGCAAGGACGGTGACGAGAGGGATTGCGAGGGGGAAGGATTGTGAGGAAAATGGCGAGGGAAAAATGGGGAGATAATGGAGGGGAGAGGGGTAGCAAGGGAAATGTGGGAATGGGGAGGACACCCTAGGTGGAGGGGAAGATGGGGACGGAAAGGGAGGCGGAAGGAAGGAGGGGTGGGAATAGGGAAGAGGGGTATCACGTGGCATATATTTCCCCGCTAAATATGGCGGGAAAGCTAAGTTGTTGTATAGGTTACGTGACATCGGCTCGCGTGACGTTGATTTCTTCCGCAAAATTTAGAGGGGAAATTAAATTAGTTTTTAGGTTACTTGACGTTAATTTTCCCGCTATATCTAGCGGGGAAATTGAATTGGTGTTGAGATGACCAGACGTGAATCCTCTCCGCTAAATTTAGCGGATAAACTGAATTGACATATTGTTGGCGTGAAGTCAATCTGCCCACTTGGTGTATAGGTCACTTGACGCCAATTTTTCGCTAAATTTAGCGGAAAATGCACGGGCGGGCGGACGTACAACATTTTGGGATTCGCGGGTTCCGCTAAAGCGCATTTCATGCTTTAATAAAACATGCATTTGTCCGATTAAAATGAGAGCCCGGGGAATATCCACGGGGAACATCCACGATTAAAATGAGGGCTGGGGGAATAACCTTGTTATTAAAATATTGCCTTTATTTAGCCCCGGGTGCACATATCCGCCATACCTCTGTAACCTGGGATCACGTTCTGCAAATTAGATTGCACGGTGCATTTTGAGACATGAAGATAGAAGGTTTAGGATACATAAACACAAAAATTGTTATTGTCTTTCTCGCTGTTTAAAAAAGCGTAACGGATAAATTTACTAAAAGAGGGCGAAGCTGAGTTTCCCATTTACTTTGTCGACGCAGCCGGTTCCATAAAACAAAACAAAAAATATGGGCTCGTCGTCACGGGGAATTTTTTAGGATGAAGTGTTCAAGTATTACTTTCATCCACCTCACACAAGCGTTTCGCAATTCTAGTTGGGTGGCCGTGGTACTTTTCGTTTCTCGATCCGCTTATCGCATTCGGTCCCAGCAGTTAGTTCCTCTATTTGAGATGATGAATTTTTCAAATACTTGAGATTTCTTTTTTTTTTTTTGTGGAAATATAGGACATGAGGTGTTTCGTAAACTTGAATTATGCAACGTTATTGCATTACAATGACTTCAGTACAATAACGAACTTAGTCGATTTCATAGGGTTTATAACAGCACGTAGTACCTGCAAAGCGATTATATTGAGAAAAATTGCTTGCTTAATTATTCGAGGAAAACAGAAGAACCACAATGTTTGCCTCCTGAAAGAGGGTAGGGAGAAAATGGTTTCAAAGTGAAGTTACGAAGGATTTCAGCCAATGTGAGGATTACCGTGGTTTGGCATGTGCTCCGTTTGATAGTAATTAGAAAAATGTGATTAGACTGGTGGCCTTTTTAGTCCGTTGAAAAAAAAAATAATCGTGAGAAAAGTAGTCGATGCTCAATTTCTTAGAAATACTAATATAATGCTTTCAATTTTTATTTTTCAAATCAATGCCGGTTCGCAGACGTTCGAAGCTGACTAAACACCCCAGAGTCTCGGGAAATTCAAAGGAATTCAGACCAAGGAAGACATTTTAAGAGATTGGCGAGTCAGCTAGCTCGCATTCCTGATTCTGCGCGGGCTCCTCGGCGTGCGCTGGTTTGACGAAACTAAACGCCTTCGGTTTGAACGATTTCAAAATACCCGTAAAAGAGGGGTATGAGAGGCAGCTTTCGTTATTTTAGGGTTGAAAAAGAATCTTGCGCATGTTTGGAGCACGACGAGAGACGAGCGCTACTCAAATTTAAGGCCCGGAAATTCATTTTTTCCTCCATGGAAACATTTACGTCCGTGCTATTATTTTGAAGAAAAATATTTTTGAAAAGCACTTTTTTCAAGGCTACTACAAAAGGCAGGCGAGAACAACATTGTTTTGCATTCCTGATTGCTTCTATTGAACCTAAACTTCGGAATATTCTTCAAAAATCTTTGACGTGAGCGTTCTTTGAAGCTCTTTTGAAGATCGAGCGATGCATTTTTTGCTTTTTCACCAACATTATTCGTCATTGCTTTTGCAATATTTGGCTTTAATGAATTGACTACTTGCATTATTCGGAGGTCAGAATCAATATTTTTGTTCTGCGCTGCTAAGGTTTACAAACTTAGACAAAGGACGACGTTCACACACAAAGGCCCTTCGTGTGTGAACGTCGTCTACCTTTGTCCAAGTTTGCAAACCTTAGCAGTGCGGAACAAAAATAATAAAAAAAGCAACTAGCCCCAACCCCAGCTTTATTAAACGTCAAAATCAAGTTTTGTTTATTTTCCTGGGCTCATTGCTTTATCTTCAGTTAATTTGTAGGAATCGACTTCTTGCGTATGTTTATGCTAAAACGTATTGCTGTCATACGGAAACACAGAGATCAGTTTTTGTAAAGAAGCCACATTGGTGGCTCAGAGACGAAGCGGCGGCATACGGATCCCCCGTTGACGGGATCGAATCCCGGACGATGTGCCCGCAACCCTGACACTGCGAAGAAAGCACCGTGTAAGAGAGATTTCGGTTGCACGTGTATTGATCCTCAGTTGGCCTAAATAATTACTCAGTCTTCTGCTTGGGCGTGCCAGATGCCGTTAGTTGGTTTGACACGTAAAACCTTCAAATTTCGGTTTAGAGTTTGCTTTTGAGGGGCCGCCTGCAGATTTGGGGCGCACAAAAGAGTATAAAAATAGTCAATTGAATGAGAGTCTTAATTTTTTAATTATGATTCCCTTATGTGACAGAGTTGCAATGTGGCACGTCCGTAATGATTTGCGCTAGGGAATTGGACAAATTCCAGAGCTGTAAATCGCCACAGTGAACACTCATGTATCGATGTTACTGAAGCGATTACGGATAGTCAGTGATTCGTGGCGTAAGGAAGTAGATTAGAACGAAAAATTGGTTCGACGATCAATAGGATTCATCCCATGGAAATGCTATTAAAGTTCCATCGGATTCAATTCAATAAACGCGTGGCCTCAGCTTTCTTCCGTCGTCGCTTTTGGATACGGTCAGTCATATCACTCGTTGAAAGAACCACATTCCCCGCCGGAGTGGCAGCTGAGCTGGGCCGCTTTCCAAAGCGGTGCGTCACCTGCTCGTCTCTGGCTCCACGCCAGCTGTGCGACGCTCGGTTTGGTCCGAACCGCTGACGTCAGCACGCGTCACCCTCTCATCTCTCCCCGCCGTCGTGGCGAGACACTGAATCTGAAAACACGATACCTCCTCACGGGGGATCGGTGGCCGAGTGGGCAAACGCGTCTCAGCTCGTAGCATGGAGCGAAAGCTTGCGCTGCTGAACCTGTTGGGTTTGTCCCCACGACGGGGGATCAAACCCAGGAGGGGTCTGAAACCCCGCCGCCCGTTTCCTCCTGCCCGTTGCGATCTAGATTAGTTTCGTGCAGACACGCGTTTGTGTAATCACTGCTGCGTGCTGCACGTTAAAGACCACCAGGTTAGTGGTTGTGCTGCGCTGGCTGAATTTCTCATCTACAGCTAAGAGACAAGTCACGCGTTGAGGCGTACTAGCTTGAAGGTTGCCTAAACATACAACCAAAACAATTTTTTATACCTCCTCACCACCCCACTTTCCTCGCGACGTCATGCATGGCGCTGACGCACGAACTGACACCGGCGGGTTTTCGTGAAAACCAGCGTTCTAATGCCAACGGAATAAAAATAATTTCCCATACTGAGTACATAAATTATTCAAAAATAGCGTATTTACACCTCTCGCAGTTTTCTTGACAGTATCTTCGCAAATTTGCTGTGTAATTTGATACTGTGCACATGAAAAATCCTTCTGTCACTGGGGGGGGGGGGGGAGGGGGGGGAGGGAGGTCTCGATGACATTTAGTCACCCAGAAGTGTGGTAAGTTAGGCGAGTTCTGTTCATCTGTTAATCATTTAGTGACCCAGACTTTGAGCGCTGTACATGGCATGCGCGGGTTTAGCAATGGTTTAGCTGCGTTTGGTTCGAAGACACTCGAAAAGCTCGTGTGGTAGGGCTATTAAATAAGAAACAGCATGAACGTTATAAAACGCTAAGACGACGAGTCCAACGTAAATCGAAACCAGGGGTCATACCTAAAATCCTATATCTGGTAACTCATAATCTTTCAATGAGAAAACCTGGAGGCTAGTTCAGACAATTGCATCATTTGCGTCCCCAGCCGCCAAAAACGAGAGTACTAAAATACCACTGGGGCAATCGCTACTCATGAATGTTTCACGAAGCCACTCCTTGCATCACTGGTTACCCAGTGTGCGGTGAACAGTAGTGATGGTAACTTTGCCGTTATTGCAGTCTCAATCACTTTGACCGCAACCGACGGAATTGCC
Organism: Ixodes persulcatus; assembly: GCA_013358835.2. NCBI lineage: Eukaryota > Metazoa > Arthropoda > Arachnida > Ixodida > Ixodidae > Ixodes > Ixodes persulcatus. Next base: position 180,760 of record JABSTQ010010372.1, on the reverse strand, counting down.
TGAACTAGGCGTTAGGTCTTGCAGGTGGCACAAAAGATCAGCCTGTATAAATATACTAGACAAACGCGGGTCGTCGACGTCATGTCGCTGACAGCACGAGTCACGCGCATGCGCTTCACATAATGCAAATCTAGTTCCTGCGCAAACGTAGTGACCCCACCTTGTGTGGGAACAGTCCGCTTGTTTGTAAGCAGCACGTTGGTGTATAGGGCCGTAGGGAAGGTAATTCGTTAGAGTGTACAATCTGAAAGGTGGAAAGCTATACACTTCCCTGGTGCGTTTATGCTCCAAAACCTCGAAAAAAAAAATAAAAAAAATATTTTGAGCAGTAGGGCGATAAACCCATCGACGACAACGGACTGTTACGTTGTGCCCAAAAAAGAAATTTTATTTTATTTTTGCAAGAAGACTGACAATTCAATATAGCACGAATATTCAATTGAGTGATTTCTACCCTAAGACGACTTCACCCTTCATTCTCGTAACAACACGGCAGGGGGGCTTTGCCTTGAGGGGTCTTATTATGTGGAGAAGTACCCTTTACGTAATTTTGACAAAATACGTTTTGGGTGCTTTTTTTTTTTTTTTTTACCATTCTTTTGACTTAAAAGCTGACGATCATGACTACGGCAGAATCGGATACAAGGGCACAGGTAGATAATACGAGCAGCACGTTCGTATTTAATTGCGCGTTCTGGTGACTATAAGAGAAGTATTCGGACCACTAAAAAGTGTCTGTTGTATCGCAGAAAACATTAGTTCTAACGCGAAAATGAAATCGTAGTTAACATGACAGTTACCGAATATTTGACAAATGCAATCTAAGCTGTAAGAAACCAAAAAAGAAAAACAAACGCGCGACTCGTTTTATATATTAGGTCGTACCGAAGGAAATACTTTCAATGGGCGTCGAATAAGCAGTAAGAGTAACCACGACACAAATAGAAAAACGCATTCAGCTCTCTATTTCTCTCTCTCAAATATAGATATTCGTACACAACAATGTCCGCCGTAAAGCGTGTGGTATTGCGTCGGTGCGAAGAGAGCCTGCTCTACTTCATTTGATGTCCAACAAAGATATTTTTTTTTTTTCTTTAAAGCGCTTGCTGCGGACGTCATTTCGCAGTGGTCCGCATGAGGAGCCACAACCACGTCGGTAGAAAAGCTTTAGCAGTCGACAAGCAGGGGCAAAATTTGTTTTGTCCGCTACTCCGATAAAAGAAAAAAAAAAATGCACTCGACGAGAAATGCGAAGGAAATGGCGTTTTTAGTAGATAGTGTTTTCGTTGAACAACGTAGTATATCCGGAGATGGCGCTGCAACTTCAAAACCCGTCTGGAAGCATGCGCCTTGAGTGGTGACGAAACGTAAGCAAAACATCTAGTTAAACCTTCTTAATATTGTGACTATTAATAAAAATACTGGTGAAACTACGATCGCTAAGACGTCTTGATGGTCGTCGCTTGATTGGGGCTGCTTGCGTTACTCTCATCGACACTCACATTTAAAGTTTCGTTGATGCTACGGAGCGCATTGGATTCAAACGCGGCCGCAGTTTAATATTAGTATATAGACCTTTGAACATTGCATAGGTGCAAAAGGACAACTCCCCTGGACAATTAACTCGTCTTTTCTAGTCGCTGTTGTTTTTGCACGCCGAAAAATATTTCACAAAATGTTGCCTTTCTAGCTCATCCCTCAATGAACCGGTAGGATGTGATACAATTGAGATAGTAGATAAAACATTGTTTGACGTTAGAAGTCGATCGAACGTTTACAGATAACACATATGTTCTTTTATCACTCCATCACTTATTTTTTTTTGAATTGGGGGGGGGGGGGGAGGGGGGGTATATGTACTTATTCAGCCCCTTCGCGCAGTGTGAGCCAATCTCACAATTTGTTTTATATTTGTTTGCTTTATTATATTATTAACACTAAAGTAAAAAGAAACAAAAAAGAAGCGTTACTCCTTTTGGACTGGTTAAATCGAGCGTGTTGTAATTATGAATAATTAATCTAGAACGAATAAAAACACAGAGGGCGTCCACAGACAACCACACCCTTTCAGTTAGCAACAACAAATGTTTATTTTGGAACTAAAAAAATTCGCGTGTCGACCAAAATTTAGATAAAAAAAAAAACAAAAACAAGGAAGGCAGAAGGGAAGGGGTAGAAAAAAAATGACGTAGGACTTAGCCACTGTACCTTGACTGTCCACACTTATGATTTTTCTGGTGCTGGCATCCTAAATTAAATTTCACGTCTTGTCAGGGTTATCGACGCAGCTGAGAAGTTATCTTTGCTGTTTCGATGAAGAAGGTTTCGCTGATTTTATGTCCAATTCGCTGGCGATGTGTTTCTGTGAGCTTATTAGTGCTGCAAAAGTCTTGTGCGCACACAAAGCACTCCTTCGCATGAACAGCAATGGGATGTATAATGCGATCCGCTTTTGATGTTGCCTCGTTTTGATTCTCTCGTAGACGATCTTCTACACATCGGCCTGTTCGGCCGATGTATTCAGCTCCGCACATGAAGGCCACCGAGCACACCTTCTTGGTCGCACATTCTCTCAAGTGGATGTTGTACAGGGCGGCTTAGTCTCCTTCCGGTTGTCATATTGCATAGCCTTGCCAGTTTGAATCTGCAAAAAAAGTCAACTTTCGTGTCAAAGCAGGAAGTGGCTGATCGGATACGGTGGGATGGGTTGTGTATGTAAGGTGTACTGGTGACCATTTGACGTGTAGGTAGAGGGTTACTGGTAGTTTTAAGTGTAATGAGTTGGTGAAAAAAATAGCTGTTGCCCTGGATATTCTGATCTCAGAAGTCGTTTCGTTTTGGTGATGATGCTTTCGGTAGCTGAATGCTGACACGATTTAGTTTTTGCCGAGATGAGTAGGCCCTTGATCGCAGATGGGAAAGGGGCAGGGGAGAGAAAAACGGTCGACATCGTTCTCATAGTTTCTGCGAGAGAATGCTTGGAGAAACACCTGACTCTCTCTCAACAGAGACACCTGTCCACCATTATCTCTCCCCAACCCTTTCGCATCCGAAATTCACAAGAGCTTAAAACGATAACTCAACAGCATTCTATTTGCACACCTCAAATGGCCTTCTTCTTGTTGGACATAGAATATATGTATTAGAATCTAAACATCCCGTACTTTGTAAGTTGCGTTGAAGAGGTGATCACCAAACACGGAAAATGCGATTTCCAAAACTCCCCCGGAGTACCGCTTTTCAAGATTCATAGAACTTCTTCAGCTATACCTCAAATCTACGATGAGTGAACACGAAGGAAAGATCTAGCTTCGAAATTCCGGTGTTTGCACAAGGTCGTAATTTTCGCCAGTGCTAAGCGAAAACTATCTGTCCTACGTAGGCAGGGCCGTAGAGGCAAACCTGAAGCGCACAGCCCTCCAGGAGGTAATCTCCGGTTCAAGAGTAATTAACTATCTTCGGAAGGGCTGCATTGTTTGGAACCGCGGCTGACAAAAACAACGCAGCGTATTGCTGGTGAAGCGTACTGAGCTTCAACTAATTTATTTACAGTATTTAGATTATGTTAAATCTGAGACGTGACGAGCCGACCTTGCGGTTGCCGTTGTTCCTCGATGTCTGTGCTGTCTCGAGCCCCGAGCGAGGCCATGATCGCGCGGGCACTTCTTTTACTTCTTTCGCGCTTCGCTGGGAGCCGCTACACTGGTATTTCCAACAACGTTAAACAAATGTAGATTTTCTATTTAAAAGTGACCACTACAAGTCGGTTAAACTAGGGGTGATCAAGGCCCTAATCATCTCGGCAAAAAAAAAACAACAAAAAAAAGCTCAATCATGACAGCATTCAGGTACTGAAAGCACCAACACCCAAACTCGACGACTACTGAGATAAGGAAATCCAGTGGAGCGTCTTGTTTTCTTATTTTCACCAACTCATCACAACGAAAACTACCTGAAACTTACCTACACGACAAAGGATCACCAGTATACCTTACGTTCACAACTCATACTACCGCATTCGACCAATTGCTTCTCGCTTTGACACGAAAGTCGTATTTTTCTGCAGATTCAAACTGGAAAGCCAGTGCAAAATGACCAAGCTGCAGAAAATCAAATCGCCCTTCCCAAAACAAACAAACAAACAAAAGCATGACACGCATTTTAGATAATGTGCGACAAAAAATTTCCATCAAGTGTGGAGCTGAATACATCGGCCAAAGAGGCTGATGTGACCTACGAGAGCACCAAAACGAGGCAAGATCAAAAGCCGATCACCCTACACATCCCATTGCTGTTCATGCGAAGGAGTGCTTTGAGTGCGCAATAGACTTGGGCAGCACCAAGCTCCTTGAAACGTACCATCAGTGATTCGAACGTGAAATCGTCGAAACTTTCTTTATCCAAAAAAAGCAAAAATGAACGTCTCATCTGCATCGTTAACGTTAGACAAGAAGTGAAATAGAATTTATCGGGCCAGAACTAGAAAACTCATAAATACGGAGAGTCACGGTGCGGTGGCTCAGTCTTTATCTGCCTTTCCGATTATACCCATCCCCTTCTGCCGTCCCACATTTTTTATCTGGATCCTGGTCGGAGCGCGAATTTTTCGTGCCTGAAAATCAACCTTCGTCGTTGCCAACTGAAATAATGTGATTGTCTGTGAACATCCTCCGTGTTTTAAATATTTCTATTTTAGTTATTCTTTATGTTGATTTTTAACTTATAATTACTGATTTATCTGGATTGTTTTGATATTGATATGGCATTGTTCATGGTATTGACTGCTTTTTTGTAGTTACGTGGTCCGACCAGTGCTGCAAAAAAAAAAAAGGCTTGCCAATAGAATGTTTTGGAGGCAGTAGAACCATAGTTTCCCAAAACGACTCAAGGGGACGCCTATTATTCCAGATATTTAAATAACCTAGCGCGATCGTGATAAATATGTAAATGATTATACTTCTCCTTAGCTTCAAAAGTAATGACAGTGCGCTTTCATTGCCGGTTCTCCCTCGTTAGTAGAACTTAATGTAAAGCAAAACGAACAGCAATGACTTTAAAATTAACAACGATATAGTTACTGCCCCAGGCAGTTCTACATCAAAACTTTATGCTTGTTCAATCTAATTAAACTTTAAATTTTATACGTTGAGAGTCGTAAAACAAGCTTGCCTTGTACAGTGTGACAAAATGACAAGAAGCCGAGTTCGGGATACATTCCGACTTGTTTATTTACCCTTCATTGGATAAAGTTTCTGCGATCAAATGTAAGCAGGCCGACATAAGCGCAATCTAAATACATTTCTTGGATGGCAAATATCGTGTAAAAAAACCATGCATCAAAAAAAAAAAAAGCAAACGAAATAATCTGCGAGAAAAACGGTTTATTTACTTATTTATTGATTTAGTATCGTTTTTTTTTGTGCCCGGAGGCAGATGGAAATCGGGGAAGGAGGTTAATAAAGACAAATAAACAACTTTCACTGAGAGACGCTGCTTGTTCATAACAAAAGTAAAAAACAAAAAAACAAAAAACTAAGAAGAAGCATTAAAAAACAAAATAATTCAAGGAAAAAAAAAAAACCACACAGAGACACTGTAAAATTTGTTTAATTATAAATAAGATTAAAAAAAAAAAAACTGCAGGAACACATAGTTTCAAGTGCAATAAGCAAGTGTGCAGTGCATTGCATCTTGTGTCAGATTTTGTTTTGTCACTTCTAAGATAAAAAAAAAAATATTCCAAATATGCGCAACAAAAAGCATACAGTGTGACTATTCAAACACTCCACAAATATTATTGTAACAGCGGTATTTATTCATATAGGTTGTGGAAACTGTAGGAAGTGCCACTGTGCCCAGGGGGCGCCTTTGTGCCGAGGAGGCAACACTGTGCCTAGGGAGCGCCGGGGGCGGGGGGGGGGGGGGGGGCGTTATTCCCGGCCAAGGAGACAATATAAAGGGCAGCGGCGATGCCCATCGACGGGAGAAGCGGGGTCGGCATGTAGAAGGTACACGCTGCGGCGGTGTCATTAAAATTAACCTTCGTTAAATACTAACCTTCCGGTCGCACCTTATGAATCAATGTAGTTTCCCGTTTTCCGAAATTCTGGCTCCGTGTTGTTCATCTGGGTTAGGCACGCAGGAAGGCAACTTTCTCACAAGGTACAGCTTGCAACATTCTCAAGTTGAAGATCGTACAAAATATCGGTCTGGACACATCACGCCAAGGTCCCAATCCTCCTGCACCCAGATCAATAGCCAATCAACCCTTTTGGTTTTTTTTGAACGTCTGTATCGATTTAACGGCATCAATCGTCAATAATTCCCTATAGAAAATAAACTTGCGCAGGGAACGGGAGAGACAAAGGCACACTCGTACGCTCCATGAACACCAAAGGGGAAGGCTACGTGGTCAGGTTATTTATTATCAACAAGGACTCATTAGCGGCCAGGCGGAGCAGGCTGTCCGAACGGAGCAAGGTCTTGTACACACGCTCGCTCCGACGGTCACTCCATCACTCGGTCACGGCAGGGTGAAAATTACATCTCAGAGCATTCTGTATAATTTATGGAGAACCTGTTTTGAGAGGGATGGAACGACGTCAGGAGTGGCGCTCCAGCGAGTGATCGCTCACCGAGCTCCGAGTGGAGAGCCTATACTTGAGAGAGGATGCAACTCAAACCAGATAGAGCGTTTGCCGTTTAATGGCGGACTCCTTTCGCGGAGATTGGTTGTAACCTCGCATGCGTTGCGTCGTCTCGTGGTGAAGAGAGAAAACGGACGAAGAGGGGGAGACGCTTGCGTGCGATCAACGTTTCCGTGACATCCTCGCAGCTCGTGTTGCCAACTTGGCCCATATGCCACGTGACCTCGACCGAGCAGTTAGTTGGAAGCCTTCCCGAATCGAGGCACACCATCCCCGAGCTGACGCAAACGCCGATCTGTCCCGGTGGAAATGCGACGCACTGATTGAACGGCTTAGAAGCAGGAAGGGTATATCCGCATGGAACGCGCGTCCGATTGGTTTGTTAACCGTGACGTTATTTTCGTCCCTTCGATCACCGACTGTCGACTTCACAATTGTGAAGCCCCCAGTAGGAAGCTCCCAACGCAAGCTTCCTGTCGCTTGCTCTGTAGCCGGCCAGTCGATGGAGATTCGAGAATGTTTCGAATTGGGAGCGACGACAGCGACGGTCGCGTCCACTTCGCCAGGATTTATACAACCACCAGTCAGAATCACGACAACGCGTTACGCTTATGAACGCGCGGCATTAGACACTTTCTTTTTGTGATGCATTTTGTTACCTGGATGATAGGACTCTATGGATACAAGTCGGACACGTCCTCAGGGTACCGCAGTTATAGAAAACCACAGTAAAGTGCTTTTTTTTTTCTGAACCGCCGAACTCTTTTCTTACTTTTGAAGTGAAATGACGAGACTGGGAAGCCGGCAGAGAGTCGGGTATTGTCTCCGTGGTGGGTCGCCATCCGGCTTGGGGGGGGGGGGGGGGGGGGGGGGGGAGCCGAAGGTGGCTAGAAAAGGAAGGGTGGACATTTAGATACACTCATAATTAACAATGTGATTGGATTTTGACAGTAGTAGAGATATTCTAAATCTTTTCTGGTGTGAGGTAGGTCTTCAGAGATGATCGGCTAAACCCGTCTCTCACGAAATGTCAAAAGTGACTTTGGGCTAGTCCAAGTGGGACAACTGGTGTGCGGCACAATTTGGAGCTAGAGCAAGGAAGACCATTTGCTTTACACTCCTGACGTTTTCGAAAAAATTGCTTTCCGAAAAAAAAAACAAAAAAAAAAACGGATGTAGGTCAACGTGTGGTGGTGCAGTTGCATGTGTTGGTCAACTGAAAACGTTTTTTCCATGTTCAACTATAATGTATTAGAGTAGAGCTGGTGTGTTTGATAGAATTACATTATACAAGAAATATAAAAACACACACAGACACGCACGCACACATACACATACGCGCACACACGCACACACACACACATTATTGAATATGTGTGTGTGTGTGAGGACTTCTTAAACAAACGCAGTTAGGTGCTGCTGTAGGTTGTACACAATTTTGACAAATTTTAATTCATGTTTTAGTTTTCTTTATTCGAGTTGTGGGTTGTACACTGCGCGACGCTGTTACATACGAACACAATATATATATATATATATTTTTTTTATTTAATTAGGCAAAAAAATTGACTTTCGAGAACTACTATAACTTTGGCTTTTGTTTGTTCCAAAAAAAAAAAAAACACTTTCCCTCCTACAAAAATTTTTGATCACAATATTTTTATACAACGGCGTTTCTTTTTTTTTTTCAGGATCTTGTGACTTAAAATGTTTTAAAAACATTTAGGACGAGAAAACACACTTGCATGCTGGCGCCATCTATGAGGTGACCCTGGAACTTCATTTCGCTAGACCGAAGGTTTTGCGGTATTTGCGAGATCATATGTCCATACTGTTCACGAGAAATGGCCGTTTTTAACATTGTCGAAAGTTTTTCAAGCAAGGGGCCCTAAACTCGCCGAACAAAAAGTTGGAGCCGGAAGTTCGCTGAGCGCGCAGATTGGACGCCGGCAACGAGGTAGAGGGGCTTAGAGCGTTAAACCGGGGCTCCCGTCTGCACTCGACAGTGACCCCCATAAGGCCGGTGCCATTGTACGCAAGTTTGACCACTCGTCACGTGACCAAACCAAATACATGACGTCACAGGAAAGATGGCAGCGCCCAGGCAGTGGCTGGCCCCAGCTGAGCCGGCGCTTGTCGGATGCTTTGTTTGTTGTCGTTCGTCTCGGCGAGTTGATTTCAGACGCGGAAGCCGTCATATGAGGCCGGTCGAAAGCGACTTCAGAGTTCAGCGTGGTGTCTGACATAGAACGTGAAAATACGGAGGAACGGTGTGCATTTCGCTGGTGACCGACGGGGATATTGCCCCGAAAGAAACAATCGACCCTACGTTGCTCGGACCTCGAATTGATTTGGATACCGCTAGGGTAAATTTTAAGGTGACGTGTTTGTGCTCTCGTTGACCATTGGAATAGTCGAGGTCTGCAGTGAAGCTGTGCAATATATTTGGATACGCAGTTTAGCGACGGAAATTGCGTGAGTCGGGCTTGGGAGTGTGCAATCGTGGTGCCACTTCGTTCGAATAACCGAAGGCTCACTTTGGTTGTGCGGTGCAGCGGAGAGCTGACTTGAAGCTGGTAGTTCCCGTGCCGTGCTAAATGATGCTCTGCTGCTTCCCGAATTGTCCCGGCGTAGACGTGCACTTCCACGGGGCACAGGTGTGCGGCGCACCAAAGAGCTGCCTTCAAGCTGGTGGTTCCTGTGCCGTGCTTTAGGTGATGCTGTGCTGCTTCCTAAATTCTTCTGGCGTAGACGTGCACTTTCACAGAGCACAGATGTTGGAGTTGGTATTGATTCCGCTGGTCTGTCGTTTTGACGAAACGTTTGTTTCGTCGACACAAAAGTTTCATCAACACTCGTTACGCGAATTGCTAGCTGTATGGACATTTCATCGCGCGTGTTACCTACCCAGTCCACCCGTTCACGCCGCTTTGCGACGACAGTCTGCAGCGGCTCATTACCAAAAAAGTGGTCCCACATCCATTTCAGTTCAGTTCGTCTACGGCAGTCGCCAAACCCCGGAGGAGAGGATTTATTCAGACAGAATGCCACTAAAGCAATGCAGCTTCTTTAGTGGTCATGATAACTCTTTTCTGTCAGTTTTGTTATATTGTCATGGATTCTTGCTCGAGTCCTATGTTCTATCAATATATACTATTCTGGAAAGTTCCAGGCCATGCTCAGCTGCCATCGTATGTTCTGGTGGAGGTGCTGGGTACTTTACCCATAGCCCTTCACTCTGTGTACACCCTGGCGTCTCCTCAGCCGAGTTGCCCGATAACGGGATACGGGTGGCGGACTATCCCGCATCCCATTATCGCTCGTCTTGCGGTTAGCGTCCCATTGAACCGCAAGACGAGCGAGTACCACAAGGACGAACCTCGGAAATACACCACGAAGAACCTGAAATCCGAGCCAGTCGCTGCTAACAGCAAGAATCACCGGAATTCAGTCTTTTGCCAGAAAAACCGAAGCTGACTAAGCCAACAATGACAAACCTGTAGCAGCAAACTGCGTCCGCTCCCACCATTGTGAAGCCCCAGTAGGAAGCTCCCAACGGCAAGCTTCCTGTCGCTTGCTCTGTAGCCGGCCAGTCGATGGAGATTCGAGAATGTTTCAAATTGGGAGCAATGACAGCGACGGTCGCGTCCACTTCGCCAGGATTTATACAACCACCAGTCAGAATCACGACAACGCGTTACGCTTATGAACGCGCGGCATTAGACACTTTCTTTTTGTGATGCATTTGTTACCTGGATGATAGGACTCTATGGATACAAGTCGGACACGTCCTCAGGGTACCGCAGTTAGAGAAAACCACAGTAAAATGCTTTTTTTTTTCTGAACCGACGAACTCTTTTCTTACTCTGAAGTGAAATGACCAGACTGGGAAGCCGGCAGAGAGTCGGGTATTGTCTCCGTGGTGGGTCGCCATCCGGCTTGGGGGGGGGGGGGGGGGGGGGGGAGGGGGAGCCGAAGGTGGCTAGAAAAGGCAGGGTGGACATTAGATACACTCAAAATTAACAATGTGATTGGATTTTGACAGTAGTAGAGAGATTCTAAATCTTTTCTGGTGTGAGGTAGGTCTTCAGAGATGATCGGCTAAACCCGTCTCTCGCGTAATGTCAAAAGTGACTTTGGGCTAGTCCAAGTGGGACAACTGGTGTGCGGCACAATTTGAAGCTAGAGCAAGGAAGACCATTTGCTTTACACTCCTGACGTTTTCGAAAAAATTGCTTTTAGAAAAAAAAAAAAAAAAAAAAAAAAACTGATGTAGGTCAACGTGTGGTGGTGCAGCTGCATGTTTGGTCAACTGAAAACGTTTTTTCCATGTTCAACTATAATGTATTAGAGTAGAGCTGGTGTGTTTGATAGAATTACATTATACAAGAAATATAAAAACACACAGACACGCACGCACACATACACACACGCGCACACACGCACACACACACACACATTATTGAATATGTGTGTGTGTGTGAGGACTTCTTAAACAAACGCAGTTAGGTGCTGCTGTAGGTTGTACACAATTTTGACAAATTTTAATTCATGTTTTAGTTTTCTTTATTCGAGTTGTGGGTTGTACACTGCGCGACGCTGTTACATACGAACACAATATATATATATTCATCATAGTGACAAACAAGTAAAACAGTTAACTACTGCGACCGCTACACTTCTCCGTTCAAATGGCCCCTTATCGACATCCGAAATTAGCGCCCTTTCTGAATTCGATAAAAAGAAACGCCATGATCTTGAAACAATCAAGCTACGTAAGCTACAGCGCGATAAGGTTTCTAACCCTGTTTTACCTCAGCTTACGACATCATTTAACTATAATGAATATACTCAACCGGCCATTAGCATAACAGACGATAGGTCAAGCACTAGTGCCCCTTGTGGCACCACAATTGTTAATCTATCTGGAGTGACTATATCAACAGAAGAGGAAAAACTCCTTTCGAGAGGATTGAACTTCTGTCCCGCCACAGGTTTTGTTGACGAATTCCAATTACTACGCAACCTCGACGACTTTGCTCGAAATTTAAGATTGCGGGAATACTTCTTGGACAGACCTTCTAGCTCCAACACCTCTCAGCAGCGTGCAACGAGCGACTGGACGCCAAGGCTAACCGTAACGATTGTCTTAACTTGTACATAGCCGCTGTGCAAAGAGACATTATGCGGGAATATCGCAGGCAGGCGGGAAAACGGGATAACCTCACTAAATCCGAAAGGGCTAGCTTAAAAACCCTGAGCAATAGGACAGACATAACAATTAAACCAGCCGATAAAGGAGGAGCAATTGTGATTCTTAGCACTTCTGAATACATCCGAGAAAAGGATACCGCCAACTAAATGACCCAAAGTTTTATGAACCTCTCGCAGGTGACCCTACGGTGCACCACACTCAGACTGTGACCTCGGTCCTTAAGGATCTCCTAGACGAGGGCAGAATAACCGCTAACGAACATAAATTAATGAAACCGGTACAACCTTCCACGGGCCGCTTCTACATGCTCCCTAAGATTCACAAACTTGGTAACCCAGGGCGCCCAATCATATCCGGAATAGTACAGTAAACGAACCCATATCAGGATATGTAGACAGTTTAATTAAACATATACCTACAAGTCTCGATTCGCACATTAAAGACACAGCTCACTTCTTAAGCGAAATATCAAATTACGCATACCAAAGATTCGTATTTGGTTACACTTGATGTGTCATCGCTGTATACGAATATCCCACACGATGATGGAATAATTTCTCTAATTGACATGTACGAACTCCACAAACAACCGATACCCCAGATGGACACGTCGTTGCTACTCTAGCGAGGCTTGTCTTAGAACTCAACACGTTCGAATTTAACAATAAATACTTTAGGCAGGTTAGCGGAACCGCGATGGGCACCAAAATGGCCCCGAACTACGCCAACGTATTCATGGGAAAATTAGAATCTCAGTTCCTTTCTGATTGTCCCGTAAAGCCGTTAATATACAAAAGGTTTATAGATGATATATTTATGGTCTGGTCGCATACTGAGGAGGAGCTGGTGGACTTCATAGGTCGATACAACGCTGCTCATCCGAGCATCCGCTTTACACATGCGTACTCTCAAACCGAAATAAACTTCTTAGACGTCAACGTTAAAATAGACGAAGGTAAACTCGCCACGAGCTTGTACCGTAAGCCAACCGATCGACAGCAATACCTGCATTATCAAAGCGACCACCCACGCCATTGCAAGAACAGCATTCCCTATAGCCAAGCTCATCGTTTCAAACGAATTTGTTCCAAGGAGACAGATTTTGATGCGAGCAGCCAAAATTTAAAGTCGGTGCAAGAGAAACAAAAGCGGGAATCCTACCTAATTTACCGATTCAACACAATTAAACAAGGAATAAATGAAAGCCCCGGTACTCTGGCATCGATTAAAATGCTAACAGACGAATAGCAACAGCGATGAGGGGACATTTTTTAGGTCCCAGACCTAAAAAACTAAATGAGAATTGCATAATGTTTAAATTGTTAGCAGTGGTACTGTGTTTGTGGCCGGAACTGGACCATCAACTTTTCTCTTTTATTTGCAGATTTTAATATTCTTTTTTTTTCTACCTTTAACATTGTTTCATTTCAGGTCTGACTCATGCATGCCCCACGAGACAACACAAGTGACCGTGCCGTTTTTTTTTTGTTTTTGAGACAGCACTTTAGTTTGCGCGTTAACTGTCGTCTATTGTAGGCTATCATTCAGGTCACCCCTGCCGCACAAAGTCACCCTGCGCCCCCTCTCAAGAAGCTACAACCGTCATCCCACCGTCCTTGAAACTTGGCCCCGACCGTCAAGCTCCTTCACCCGGATACAAACTGCCCTACGCTTCCCTCTCACCAAAGCTCCAACCGTCATCCCGCCGAAATTTGGACCCGACCGTAGCATTGTATAAACGCTTGCCCATTTGGAACTCCAACCGTCATACCGCCGTTTTTGAAACTTGGACTCGACCGTAGCATTGTATAAATACCACCCGCGTTCATCTGTAAAAGTTCTTCCTGTCGAAGGCCGGACTCCGGCCGAAACGTCGAAGATTAAATCGTCCGTTGTTGCTGTTTTCACCGAGGGTTTTTTCTTCCCAGTTATATACCCACGCCTTCGGCCTCCCGCCACCATGCCCGTTATATATATATATATATATATATATATATATATATATATATATATATATATATATATATATATATTTAATTTAATTAGGCACAAAAATTAACTTTCGCTTTTGTTTGTTCTACAAAAAAAAAAACACTTTCCCTGCTACAAAAATCTTTGATCACAATATTTTTATACACTGGTGTTTCTTTTTTTTTTTTCAGGATCTTGTGCCTTAAAATGTTTTAAAAACATTTAGGACGAGAAAACATACTTGCATGCTGGCGCCATCTATGAGGTGACCCTGGAACTTCATTTCGCTAGACCGAAGGTTTTGCGGTATTTGCGAGATCATATGTCCATACTGTTCACGAGAAATGGTCGTTTTTAACATTGTCGAAAGTTTTTCAAGCAAGGGGCCCTAAACTCGCCGAACAAAAAGTTGGAGCCGGAAGTTCGCTGAGCGCGCAGATTGGACGCCGGCAACGAGGTAGAGGGGCTTAGAGCGTTAAACCGGGGCTCCCGTCTGCACTCGACAGTGACCCCCATAAGGCCAGTGCCATTGTACGCAAATTTGACCACTCGTCACGTGACCAAACCAAATACATGACGTCACAGGAAAGAAGGCAGCGCCCAGGCAGTGGCTGGCCCCAGCTGAGCCGGCGCTTGTCGGATGCTTTGTTCGTTGTCGTTCGTCTCGGCGAGTTGATTTCAGACGCGGAAGCCGTCATATGAGGCCGGTCGAAAGCGACTTCAGAGTTCAGCGTGGTGTCTGACATAGGTATAACGTGAAAATACGGAGGAACGGTGTGCATTTCGCTGGTGACCGACGGTGATATTGCCACGAAAGAAACAATCGACCCTACGTTGCTCGGACCTCGAATTGATTTGGATACCGCTAGGATAAATTTTAAGGTGACGTTTTTGTGCTCTCGTTGACCATTGGAATAGTCGAGGTCTGCAGTGAAGCGTATGCAATATATTTGAATACGCAGTTTAGCGACGGAAATTGCGTGAGTCGGGGTTGGGAGTGTGCAATCGTCGTGCCACTTCGTTCGAATAACCGAAGGCTCACTTTGGTTGTGCGGTGCGGCGGAGAGCTGACTTGAAGCTGGTAGTTCCCGTGCCGTGCTAAATGATGCTGTGCTGCTTCCCGAATTTTCCCGGCGTAGACGTGCACTTCCACGGGGCACAGGTGTGCGGCGCACCGAAGAGCTGCCTTCAAGCTGGTGGTTCCTGTGCCGTGCTTTAGGTGATGCTGTGCTGCTTCCTAAATTCTTCTGGCGTAGACGTGCACTTTCACAGAGCACAGATGTTGGAGTTGGTATTGATTCCGCTGGTCTGTCGTTTTGACGAAACGTTTGTTTCGTCGAAACAAACATTTCATTAACACTCGTTAGGCGAATTGCAAGCTGTATGGACATTTCATCGCGCGTGTTACCTACCCAGTCCACCCGTTCACGCCGCTTTGCGACGACAGTCTGCAGCGGCTCATTACCAAAAAAGTGGTCCCACATCCATTTCAGTTCAGTTCGTCCACGGCAGTCGCCAAACCCCGAAGGAGAGGATTTATTCAGACAGAATGCCACTAAAGCAATGCAGCTTCTTTAGTGGTCATGATACACTCTTTTCTGTCAGTTTTGTTATATTGTCATGGATGCTTGCTCCAGTCCTATGTTCTATCAATATATACTATTCTGGAAAGTTCCAGGCCATGCTCAGCTGCCATCGTATGTTCTGGTGGAGGTGCGGGGTACTTTACCCATAGCCCTTCACTCTGTGTGCACCCTGGCGGCTCCTCAGCCGAGTTGCCCGATAACGGGATACGTGTGGCGGACTATCCCGCATCCCATTATCGCTCGTCTTGCGGTTAGCGTCCCATTGAACCGCAAGACGAGCGAGTACCACAAGGACGAACCTCGGAAATACACCACGAAGAACCTGAAATCCGAGCCAGTCGCTGCTAACAGCAAGAATCACCGGAATTCAGTCTTTTGCCAGAAAAACCGAAGCTGACTAAGCCAACAATGACAAACCTGTAGCAGCAAACAGCGTCCGCTCCCACCATTGTTTGCATGCCCGTCGCACCTCACACTTCGATGCCCATTCACGCAAGGTGTATGAAGACGTCGAGGACTGGATTGAACAATATAACCGTGTCGCCCGCCAC
Organism: Ixodes persulcatus; assembly: GCA_013358835.2. NCBI lineage: Eukaryota > Metazoa > Arthropoda > Arachnida > Ixodida > Ixodidae > Ixodes > Ixodes persulcatus. Next base: position 164,790 of record JABSTQ010010372.1, on the reverse strand, counting down.
AGTGAGTGGACAGACAACCAACTCCTGCAGAACCTAAACTTCTCGTGGAAGAAACTGCCAGGCACTGGTTTGAGAACCACGAATCCTCTTTAACGTCGTGGGAAGTTTGCAAGATCGAGCTGAAGTGCACGTTCATCAGCCAGCATTGACGATAGAGAGCCGAATTCCTGATTCTGTCCAGGACACGGCCCCAACGAGAGCGCCACCGCCTTCGTGGAGGATGTTTTGCGGCTGATCGAGCAACCACGCCGACCCTGATGCTACAGAAGACAAGAAGCTAAGAATTTCATGTCTCTCATGTGAGGGACAACACCTTCGGGAGCCTTGTCCGCAACCCCAGGACAACAGTCGAAGGGTTCATATCACCGAGGCTTCCAACATTGAATGTACACTGCAGGCCCGAGCCTGTCACTATCAACAACTCCCCAGCGTTTCGACACTCGAAACGTCCAGCTGCAACTTCGACACCAGCCTCCCAGGCATCCACGACAACACCCGCGACGTTGTCCGGGCGGACATCAGGAAGCTACTTCCTGCCATCAGTCGCCCGGCTTTTATTTTGATTGCCGAGATTGCTTTGGAACAAGTTCGACAGCAATTTCAACTGGAGAATTCTTCCAGCGAAGCGGCACCTGACGAACCGAGGGCGACTTATGCCACAAAGTCACGACGACCAGCACCGGCTGCCTGTTAGTATTCAGTGCCAATTCAACGAGACACCCCAACGCCAAAGCATTTCCGACATCGGGAAGAGCCAGTGTAGGTCCGCGCTGAACAAAGTACACCAAGGAAAACAGAGGTGCTGCGAATGGTCGACCGAAAACCACTCTGCTAACACTGCACGAGGCCGACCATGCCTACTGGAGGTGCCCGCACCAATGAATTGGCCTGGAACGGTTTGTGCCGAACGACCCTCGACCACATCTCGAGGAGCGTCCGCGGGACATCGAGGAGTATCTTCGGCGGCCTTTGTCCCTGGTGCCGACATTACCCCAAAGCTCCTGATCCCCGTCACCTCGACGGGAGGTAAGCACGGCAAAGCAGGTGAGCGGCAATGCAACGACAGTTGATTTGGTGTCGGTTGTCGTCCAAGGACAATACCTAATAATTTGTTGACCCCAATTATCTGCGTCCACGCCACAAAGCACACAATTTCCAACTTTGAGGGAGAATGCCGCTGAGTGACTTGAAGAAATAGAATGGTTGGTTGTTCTGAAAATTGGACACCAAGCATCACCCGACTTCACTTTGCCACACGAGATTTACACAAGTTGCAGGGGTCGCGGGATGCAGAAAAAAATCGCCATTATGAAATGGAAGTGAAATGGCTTGGATAGCAATCAAACATTGTTGCCAGCTGTCAAGTCCACGGTACAGCAAAAGGCACAGCCACGTAAGCAATGCATGCCCGAGCTTGCTGCATTGATGCAGAAAACTACCAGGAAAATTTGCGGATTTGAAGCCAGCCCTGCAGCTTCAGTGCATCAGATGCAAGTGGCCGCACATGACGTATGATTACAAGACAGCATCAGTCGGTCAAAGTCGCCACTCGACCAAACTGAACACCGACGTGGCAGGAGCGTCATCCGTCAACAAAGAGCACAGGTACTACGACTGAACACCTGACACAAGACTGTCGCAGAAATAACTCGTTATGGAACCATTTGCAAAGAACCAATAATTATATAATCAAGTGGAAATAAACATATTTGATACACCTAACCAAATAAACATATTTCCGCTCGCCTTTACGCCTTCATAGTCTATACACAAAGAATTGTGTTCACCACGCGTGCTGGACCTTTGGAGGACATTCGCATCTCTGACCCCTCAATATTAATTAATGAGACATACCAGACTGGCGGACTGGTTGCATTGGGCTGCACTGGTTCCACTTCTTCTGAACATGTGGCGCATCCGAAAACCAACTCAAATGATTTGAAAATGTTATTTATTAATTTATTCCCTCCAGGGGCCTTTGTAGGCATTGTAGGCATTTTGGCGACGTAGCAAATATTTGGTCAACAAAATAGACCTGGGCAACGTTTGGACCGTGTCATATCTCAGCAGACTCCCGACTCTCCCCCCCCCCCCCCCCCCCCCGCCGAAGGCCTACCGCCCCTCCCAGGCCTGACCCATAAATCCGCCCCTGGGCCTAGGGGAAGTTGTTTCAGCCCTGCGTCACAGAATAACCATAGAAACTTTGAGCGAGGAAGCTCCTGCAATCTTTAGCCTTTTGTGCTAATCGACGATTCTACATTCGATCACTTTTCTTCCTTTTTTTGTGAGTGAGAAGTGCACACTTATTTTCAGCTTCCAGGATGACGTTTTATTGAGTGTGGGAATGAATAAATCGTCGCAGGCACCTGCTTCAAAGCTGTTCGACTTGCTTTAAGAACAACCGTTTTGGTGTACGCAAAGATTAACTGCACATTTTTTTTTTTTTTGGGTTTCGTAGGATTTATTTCAGCAATACTTTTTTTTTCATCAAGAGTGCATTATATAAGTCGGTCAATTATTTACTTGTTCTAATTAGCTGGACAAGATGATTTATATTTGTGTTCATCCCTTGCCCGAAGAGCAGTCTTGTTGAAAAATGTTGACACATCCTTTCGGTCTCTTCAATAGACTTTTTTTCAAAAGTTGGAAAAGGGCAACCGCCACAGCCCCCTCGAGCCTATCAGAGACGGAGTGAAGGTATGTGACAAATCTGTGCAGACAAGCACTCTGATATGTTGTCATGTGCCTCTCTCCAAGGTGCATATTGACTCACCGAGACTGTAGCCTTTGCCGTTTGCCAAATTGTGATGGAACGAATTACGGTAGCTACTACTCTAATTACCCAAGGCCTTCATACTTTGGGCATTTGTTCGACAGGAATGTTATGTCCGCCGTCACTGTGAACTCGACTCAGCGCCTATTGGACTCGAATGCTGCATTAGCGTTCGACGTGAACTGGGGCCCATTCGTGTGCTTTACGCCGAAAAAAAAAATGGTGACAATTGTGTTGCTTGATGGGGTTTTGCAAATGGTCTATTGTGTCATACATATAGAAAATGTCCTGCTATAGAACAACGTATCAACACATTTAATTGAACTAGATGCTCAGAGGTGTGTTCGTCTTTGTAATTAACAAGTTACAGCGATAATTATTTCTTACGAGTGTAATATTTATTTTTGGTAGCTGGGCTGGTTTTGTGCTAATTAATGTCAGTGTGCTATGATGTTATTATCATATGTGTAGTTTTAAGTATCCTCTCTGCAATGCCTCCGAAGGCCCCGGGAGGGAATAAATTAATAAATAATATTTTCACGTCACTGGAGTTTGTTTTCGGATGCACCACATGTTCAGGAGAGGTGGAACAAATGCAGCCCCATTCAACAAGTCTGCGAGTCTGGTATGTCCAATTAATTAATACTGAGGGGGCGGAGATGGTGATATTCCTCAAAAGGTCCAGCGTGTGCAGTGAACACACTTCTTGGTGTTTAGACTCTGAAGGCGTAAAGGCAAGCGGAAATATGTTTATTTGGTTAGTGTATCAAATGTGTTTATTTCCACTTGATTACATAATTATGTATTCTTAGCAAATGGTTTATAATGAGTTCTTTCTGCGACAGTCTCGTCTCAGGCGTTCAGTTGTTGCACCTGTATTCCTTGTTGTCGGATGACGCTCCTGGCACGTCTGTGTTCAGTTTGGTCGAGTGGCAACTTCGACTGACTGATGACGTCATGTTCCGCCACTGACATCTGATGCTCTGGAGCTGCAGGGCTGGCCTCTAATCCGCACATTTTCCTGGTAGTTTTCTGCGTCAATGCAGCAAGCTCGGGCATGTATTGCTTACACAGCTTTGCCTTTTCCTGTACCATTGACTTGATGGCTGGTAACAATGTTTGTTTGCTATGCAAGCCATTTCACTTCCATTCCATAATGGTGATTTCTTCTGCATCCCCCAACCACTGCAACTTGTGTAAGTCTCGTGTGGAAAAGTGCAGTCGGGTGATGCTTGGTGTTCACTTTTGAGAACAACCAATCATTCTATTCCTTCAAGTCACTCAGCGGCATTTTCCTTCAAAGTTGGAAATTGTTTGCTTCGTGGCGTGGACACAGATAATTAGTGTCAGCAAATTATTAGGTATTGTCCTTCGACGACAACCGACACCAAATCAACTGTCCTTGCATTACCGCTCACCTGCTTTGCCATGCTTACCTCCCATCAAGGTGAAGGGGATCAGGAGCTTCGGGGTAATGTCGGCACTAGGAACAAAGGCCGCCGAAGATAATCCTCAATGCTTCGCAGACGCTCGTTGAGACGTGGTCGAGGGTTGTTCAGCTTGAACCCTTGCAGGCCAACTCATTGGTATGGGTACCTCCAGTAGACATGGTCGGCCTCATGCAATGGTTGCAGAGTGGTTTTCGGTCGATCATTCGCAGCACCTCCGTTTTCCTCGGTGTATTTTGTTCAGTGCGGACCTACACTGGTTCTTCCTGATGTCGGGAATGCGTCGGCGTTGGGGTGTCTCGTTGAATTGGTATTGAATAGTAACAGGTAGCCGGTGGCGGTCGTCGTGACTTCGTGGCATAAGTCGCCCTCGGTTCGTCAGATGCCGCTTGGCTCGAATAAATCTCCAGTTGAAATCACTGTCGAACTTGTTCCGAAACAATCTCGGCAATCAAAATAAAAGCGGGGCAACTGATGGCAGGAAGTAGCTTCCTGATCTCCCCCGTACAACGTTGTGGATGATGTCGCAGATGCTTGGGAGGCTGGCGTCGAAGTTGCAGCTGGATGACTCGAGTGTTGAGACGCTGGGGAGTTGTTGATATCGGCACGCTCGGGCTTGCAGTTTACATTCAATGTTGGAAGCCTCGGTGATATGAAACCCTTCGACCGTTGCCGTGGGGTTGCGGACAAGGCTGCCGAAAGTGTTGTGCCTCACATCAGGAACATGGGATCCTTAGCTTCTTGTCTTCTGTAGTATCAGGGTTGGCATGGGTGTTCGATCAGCCGCAAAACATCCTCCACGAAGGCGGTGATGCTCTCGTTGGGGCCGTGCCCTGGACAGAATCAGGAATTCGGCTTTCTTTCGGCAATGTTGGCTGATGAACGTGCACTTCAGCTCGATCTTGCAAACTTTCCATGACGTTAAGGAGGATTCGTGGTTGTCAAACCAGTGCCTGGCAGTTTCTTCCACGTGAAGTATAGGTTCTGCAGGAGCTGGTTGTCCGTCTACCCACTGAGGCGCGCGACACGGTCATATTGTTCAATCCAGCCCTCGACGTCTTCATACACCTTGCGTGAAAGGGCATCGGAGTGTGAGGTGCGACGGGCTTGCAAACAGTGGTGGGAGCAGATGCGGTTTGCTGCTACAGGTTTGTCATTGTTGGCTTAGTCAGCTTCGGGTTTTCTGGCAAAAGACCGAATCCCGGTGGTTCTTGCTGGTTGCAGCGACTGGCTCAGATTTCAGGTTCTTCGTGGTGTATTTCCGAGGTTCGTCCTTGTGGTAATCGCTCGTCTTGCGGTTTTTCTGCCGGGCTCGGGATAGGACTTGGTTCACGGCTCGCAGGGGGTTTAAGACGCGGGATAATCTGCCACCCGTGTCTTGTTATCAGGCAACTCGGCTATATCGCCTGGGTCCACACAGAGTGAAGGGCTATGGGTAAAGTGCGCAGCACCCCCACCAGAACATACGATGACAGCTGAGCATGGCCTGGAACTTTCCAGAGTAGTAAATATTGATAGAAAATAGGACTGGAGCAAGCATCCGTGACAATATAACAAAACGGACAGAAGAGAGTCTATCCTGACCACTAAAGAAGCTGCATTGCTTTAGTGGCATTCTGTCCGAATAAATCCTCTCCTTCGGGGTCTGGCGACTGCCGTAGACGAGCGGAACTGAAATAGATGTGGGACCACTTTTCTGGTAATGAGCCGCTGCAGACTGTCGTCGCAAAGCGACGTGAACGGGTGGACTGGGTAGGTAACACGCGCGATGAAATGTCCATACAGCTTGCAATTCGCGTAACGAGTGTTGATGAAACTTTTGTGTCGACGAAACGTGCGACAGACCAGCGGAATCAATATTAACTGCAACACCTGTGCTCCGTGAAATTGCACGTGTACGCCAGAACAATTTGGGAAGCAGCACAGTATCATTTAGCACGGCGTGGGAATTACAAGCTTCAGGGCAGCTCTCCGGTGCGCCGCACAACCGAAGTGAGCCTTCGGTCATTTGAACGAAGCGGCACCACGATTGCACACTGCCAAGCACGACTCACGCAATTTCCGTCGCTAAACTGTGTATACAAATATATTGCACACGCTTCACCGCAGACATCAAAGATTCCGATGATCGACGAGAGCACAGAAACGTCACCTTACAATTTATCCTAGCGGTATCCGAATCAATCCGAGGTCCGAGTAACGTATGGCCACTTGTCTCTTTCGTGGCAATATCCCCGTCGGTCACCAGCGAAATGCACACCGTTCCTCCGTATTTTCACGTTATACCTACACGAGACTCCACGCTGAACTCTAAAGTCACTTTCGACCGGCCTCATATGACGGCTTCCGCGTCTGAAATCAACTCGCCGAGACGAACGACAACAAACAAAGCATCCGACAAACTCCGGCCCAGCTGGGGCCAGCCTCGGCCTGGGTTCTGCCATCTTTCCTGTGACGTCACGTATTTGGTTTGGTCACCTGACGAGTGGTCAAATTTGCGTACAATGGCAGCGGCCTTATGGGGGTCACTTTCGAGTGCAGACCGGAACCCCGGTTTATCGCTCTAAGCCCCTCTACCTCGTTGGACGCCGGCGACAAAAGCGCGAAATCATCGTCGTAACAGTCCAATCGGTGCGCTCCGTGAACTTCTGCCCCAAATTTGTGTTTGCCGAGTCTAGAGCCCCAGAAAAGAAGGAATGACGACCGAAAAACATAGAAAATATGCAGACACTGAAATTATTCCAAGGCCACCCGATAGGTGCGCCAGTGTGTTATTTCGTCGCAAAAAATATCAAAGCTTTTAAGCCACGCGGTCCTAAGGAATCGCAAATGTGTAAGCAAATCTTGAAAAAAAAAACAAAAACTGGTGGTAGTTTGCTTGTGCTAACAGTGGCGCGCCCTGTACAACTTTTGTTATTGGTTTTGATTGTATTTGACTAGATTCCTTTTGTAGAAGTCTTATTCTGCATTACGTGTTTATATTTTCCTTCTACGGCTAACTTGGTGTGGCATGAATTACGTAAAGCTGCACTTTTAGTTTTTTTTTGTTTTTTTTACAAACCCCTCCATCGCTGAAACACTTCTTGAAAAAAAAAAAAAAAAAAACGAGTTAGAACTGATTTCTGGCGTATTTTTATCCCGTAAATCTGAATATCACATTAGTTTTCCCCGAAGATGCAACTAAACGCGAGCAAACGCGAAAAGCCTCCGACCATCCGTGACGTCATACTACTCTCTTAAAAATGCCTGCGGGTCTACTTACCCGAAAAATACTCGAAGAGTCAATCTCTGCGATTTACGAAATCAGCTCAGCAAATGATGGAGAGGAACATCTGTTTAGACCTGAAAAATAAGTCTGCGCTGTGGCATTACGCAATGCAAAGCGCCATGCTTGCATTGCGTAATGCCACAGCCCAGACTTCATTTTTAGGTCTAATCGGATGTTCCGCCTCACCATTCGCTGAGCTGGTTTCGTAGATCGCAGAGATTGGCTCTTTGAGTGTTTTCCGGTAAGTAGACGCGCAGGCATTTTTTAGAGTGTAGGATATTTGGGCCGCCAAGGGCGTGTCCCTCGTGTGGGCAGCGCGTGCAATTGCAAGCTTGCCAGGTATATTTTTCTACGGTGACACCTGTCGTGTCGTCTCTTTCTGACATTTCTGAAAATAGCGAGAGTGCGCGTGCACAGCTTTGACAGGCGCTGGAGACGCGCGAGAGTGAAGATTCCGAAAACTACTAGTATGACGTCTCGCCCCGGGAAGGAGAGGCTTCGGCGGTACTTTAAAAATTAATTTCTGCAGTCTCCGTGCATCAAATTAAAACATAATCTCGATATTTGTTATCTTGGAGCCCGAATGAAGGCCATTGAAGTGTTGTTTCTAGAATACAAAACCGCTTCAGTTTCCCTTTAAAAAAGTGCTCGATTTTTTGCTTCTTTAAATTTTAGGGCACTAATTCCTGTCTTATTTGTCTCAAAAATAAACTATTTTGTTCATTGCGCATGAACACTCGCGGTGTTCGAATTTTGTGTATTTTATAACAAAACTCAGTGGCGGCGGTGCAGACTACGTACCATACAGCGGATTTTCTCAGCCCCAAACCGCTGAAACCCAAGCAGCGCGCCAAACTCGCGAGAAAAAACAACAACAACAACGACAACGCGAGAAAAATTTAGAACAACCGCATTGAGGCAGCCTCATTTCCAGATACACATCAGACGCACACTTTACGTAGCCATCTCTCTTTTCATACTTTATGCCGCGGGCTTCCCGAGAAGCTTTTCTCGAAACGTGATACGGCTGCCGCGACAAAGAACCGGCCTGGCTTCTTTTCCGAGCCTATCATCGGCCGGTGTGTGCACAGCATCAGCACAGAACACTCAAACATCCACCCTCCGAAAACAAGAACGAGATCGGTGGCAGCGGAAGGATAGAAAAAATTGTACAGCTGGCGAAGAGAAACCAACAAACCAACAAACAGGGGAAGGTGGTTTGCGGCTTTGAAGCAAATTTCCGTGGTCCTTTCCTCCTTGGTCTTTCGCTTCCTTCCGATCGCGGTTGCTTGCGCGAAAGTTGGGCCAGGTGGGTGGCCGGGGCGGCAGCGGCGGCGGCAGCGGCTTGAGGCAGCACGGTCCCGGGCAAGCAACAAGAGCTCACACAGAGCGGCAAGTGTGTAAAAGCAACGACTGGCAGCCGGCAATCGATCGGCCGCGGACGGCGCAGTCTCCGGCAAATCGATTCCTCAGGTGTTCCCACCAATCTTCGCAAGTCCCCCCCCCCCCCCCTGCACACCCTTCCCCACGAAAAAAAAAATAAATAAAAAATGCAGCAATACTTTTACGCAAACACGACGCTGATGCAGCAGCAATCGAAACAAAAAGAAGTAAAAGAAAAACGAAACGGAGCGCGGTGAACGAAAACCGAACAGACAACGCGAAAAGTGAAAACACCATAACGCTGCCGCGAGGATTGGGGATTGGAAAAAAATTCCGTTCTCTTCCCCGGACTCACTCGTGCCTTCTCTTTCGGGTGTTTTTTTTCTCGTTTAATACGCGAGCAGTGCGATCATTGCCTATAGGTTTTATATCACGAAAGCAAACGCCACATCGACCCATTTGTTTTTGCTGCTGCTGTTGATTCTGTGGTCGTCGTTGCTCTCGTTTTGGGGGGGTGGGGGGTGGAGGGGGGGGGGTTGATGTTGCGTTCTCATCTTTCCTTGTCATGACTTTTTGTTTACCGGAATGTTTGCTTAGCGGAGACGAACGATATTTGGCCATTTTTTTTTTGGGGGGGGGGGGGGGGGCAATGTGAGCAAATGGAATTTTATGACGATGCAAATATTGCTCGAGCGTCGCACGCTGGGGTACGGAGAAACAAAAATCCTCTCCAGACTCCTTTTTGCATGTTTTTTTTTTTTTCAGAAATTAAAAGAAATGTCGGAGATAGTAGAACGGTGCGTCCGGCCGTATTTCCAGAGATGGGGAAAAAAGCGTATTCGGATATACGCACGTGCCTGCAAAGTACTCTTTGTGATACTAGCGACCGAAGGAGTGTCGGAGCCCTAATATGATTGATTGATCCAGGAGTGACGCTGACACCATGCCCTCGACTGTGACACTGACATCGGTACACGTAAACTATGGACGTAATTGCTCTGTTTCTGCGCGAGAAAAAAGAAAGAAACGGAGAGTGTGTTGGTTTTATGCAGACAGGACTAGTGCCAGTCTTGTCTACTTACTTGTCCCTTTTTCTTTCGATTGTTTGATTTTGTAGCTAAATATGCACCAACTAGCCCAGGAACGTTATTTACAGAAAAATCTATTTTACGTAATCGTCTCATAAAACGCTGTGACATATCACGTGCCTTGAAAAGCTTCGTGTTTTTATGTTGGTTGTTTTAACTGCGTTTGTAACCGATGAAATTGTTTCCTTTATATTTCAAGCTAGATGACTGGGTTGGACTTGGGGGGACAAGTTACATCCGCAAAAAAGACATCTTCGTTTAAATATTGTGGTTCCTGTAACTTAATGTGAATAACTTCCTTAAACATTATGAATGAGTAGTTGTTAGTTACGTTTCAAAAAGCACTTGAGGTAAGCCTCACGTTACATTATATTTCCTGGCAAAAGTATCCTGATATAATAATTAATAGTGGTTGAATAACATAAATACGACGTTAAATAATTAAGTGGCCAAGGTTTTGTCTGTAATGTTATCTTAAATGAAATGATTCATTCTCGAACTGAGAAGAATTGATCTCTTTGCGCTATAATAGCTGCGTGATATAACAAGCGTCATGCCACCAAAATGTGTCATAAAATATAAGCATATTAGGCTATTTTCCTGTCTAAAACGTAATTATTCTTTATTAAAGCCCAAAAAAGGTTTTTGTTTGCTAGGTTTTACGATGGTAGCGTACGTAAAAACGTGTATAGCTATTCGTACTCTGCAGCACAAAAGATACTTAAGATACGATGAACAATTGGCCTGCAACAAGCAATGCGGAGAGCAAGTCGTCTGCTTCTTGCGCAGGAGTTGGGGTGACGTCAGAACGACGTCGAGCTCTGATTGGCTCTGAATGAAGAATAGTGGGTAAACCTCAAAGCCAGCTGCTTTGAGGTCTACCCACTATCCTCCAATCACAGCCAATCAGAGCTCGACATTATGACGTCACAACAACCCCTGCAAAAGAAGCAGACGAACTTGCGCTTCGCATTGCTACCATATCTTTTAATATTTCAGGGCTTCAAACACGTGTACGCGCTATGGAATGCGGTCGTCCGAAGAAGAGATCGGTGAAACACGATCGCAAGTGCCCAACGCTGAAGCGCCTCGAAGGTTTCTGAGTTTTACTTAAAGTCTCAGAGGAATATCGAGCTATCGCATATAACGAAGACAATGAGAAACCCGTGAGAGCACTTTCGCGTGGTACGGGCACGGCAATTTTTTTTTTTGCACGTTATCGCAGCAACCCAGACGGCAGAACAAAAGAAAAACTCTTCCTCTCAGCAAGCGATTCCTTAGATAATAACGGTCGTATTAATTAAAAAAAGCTTTCGGCGCACCGGACCCCACGGCTTGATAAATTTCTTCGAGAAAAATACTCAGACATACTAGAGTGTGTCCTTTGTGCTTCTGTAATCGCGCTCCTGCGTGCACCAGTTCCGGTTAGGTTTTGAACGACTAGGGCTAATGGAATTCCAGCTCACGGACGGGCTCGAATATCACACAATGCCAAATTGCTTTCACTATCTCTTACTGGGAAAACTTATTTACATAGTTAAACAAGAGAGTGCAATACTTTCCTGCTCAGGTGCGTTTTTTCTCCAAGTGCTCGGTCGCGTGTTTGGAACGCGTTCGGACCAATGATGCTATCGCGAGCTTGTTCTGTTCGTTTTTTAGAATATAAAAACCGTTAATCGACGCTACAGGGAAAGTCAAAAGTATTTTATTAATCTTAAACAATTTTTTAAAATCAAGTCCGGAAGCTCCAACACAATTTAACCACGAAAGTATCGCTAGGTGGTGCATCTGTTTTGTGAAAATAATGAAATAAAATTTATCTCAATCTAAAATAAAAAAAATAAAAATAAGAAAGCTTTCTATGGCTCAGATTACCGTGAAACCTTTTTAAATTGAAATCAATGAACGCGTTCCTGTGGGCCATTGGTATGTTTTATTGGACAAAACATGGAACGAAAAAAAAAAAAAACTGAACAAAATGTTTTCTTTACTATATTTGTTGCCTTTTGTAGATTAGACGTCCCAAACGTCCACAACAAAGCTCGTTTTACATTGACGCAAAAACGGCTTATTTCCACGTTGGTCATAAGATATATTCTGTTGTTTGTTGTAACTTTTGAGTAGATCACTTTCGAGATTGGTAATAAAAAAAACAAACAAAAAACTTTCACTCAGTTGCATTTTTGTCCTAAGTTTCAATGTGGAAGCTCGTGAAATTGATTTTTTTTAGATTTATTTAAAGTGAGTTCGACCCATCTGGTCCTCGCTGTACATTTGTGAGACGTAATGTACAGAGCGCGACACTGTTAGCGCGAACAAGCGATCGCCGGTTTTTTCAGTTTTTTTCTTTGAAACCGAGGAATGTCATCCAAGTTATTATTGCTACGGAAAAAGCTCATTTATTTCTAAAATGTAAGGGATAAAATTTCGTGCTCGCTAATACTATTTAGAAGTAAAATGCGAAAATGCGCCGATGTCGTGTTCGCGCTAACAGTGTCGCGATGTGTACGTATGCGCGACACTGACGTATGTGGTGAAATTCAACTTTGTTACTAATTTGTATATGTAAAAATCCGGGAAACCGTCGATTTTGTTTTTAGGATACGACCGTCGTATGCTGTTCATTGTCAATTGATCACAAACAGGAAAAGGTATCTGTGGCAAAGCTTATGGGTTTAAACGGCCTCAAACTGCTTTTGCGATGTGGTATTATTCACGGAACCTTAACTTCTGTAGCAGGGGCAATGTTTGTTGTAGTCGAGCACGTCGAACTAGACATCTACTTAATCATCGACGATGAGTCGTGTCACTTCCCGAAATAAAAAAAAAAGAAACACATTTTCTATGATAATCTGACGAAATTTGCCCATTCCTCGTTTCTCCCTACGATGGACCACAGGCAAAGCTACGGAGTGGCAGGTCCAGTCAGGGGCCAGTAAGAAATCACACAATACATTGCTCCGATGCGCACTGACACGCACGCGGAGACTATAATACGCTCGTCAGAGCAATACACCACGTGGTTTCTAACTGGCTCATGATTGGACGAGGCCACCCGTACATTTGGCTGCAGTCCATGGTAGGGTGAAACGAAGCTGGAAGGAGATGCCGTATCGTCACGTCCCCAGAGGGTAAGTTTAGAACTAAAACTATGGGGACACCAACATAAATGATTTGCTCGTGTTTGTGACGCAGAACTCGGGTGAAGTGGCGGAGCGCTGCGTCATCGGTCGGCTGGGACGCGTCTTTAAAAAGTGAATAACCGATTGAGCAGGAGTCTTAACCGAACACTGACGCAGTACTCTCGTCCAATATGTCCCCCGCGCGTGATCGAGGAAGTTGACGTTCAGAATCCAGTACACAGGTTTTGTGTCGGGTAAACACAGAGCTCTGTGGAAAACCAGCTCGACGAAACGTCTCTATACCTGGATCTTGTCAATAGCCGTCACTATTTCAGGAAATAAATGCTTACAGGGTGTGCGGAGGTAAACAAAAACAAACATGGCCGAACTTCCGGGGGGTATGTTGCTTCCGGTCGGCTATTGTTTTTGCTCGTTTTTGAGGACCCGCAGTGAATAGCGCGTACTTTATAAGTCTCACCGCCGAGGACCTACTGCGGTACGTACTGAAATTTGTTTACACGGGATCGACATGCCGTCCTGATCTCTTGGGCGAAAAAAAGGAGCACTTGTTTCAAAAAAAAAAAAAAATGCAAATCTGCCGAAGATATTGTGGGCGCATCTTTGCGACTACCTTTTCGACTCGCCTGGTTCATATACCTGAGAGGAGCTTAAAAGTTCTCAGGTGCCGAAGATACCCGCAGCGGTCGTCGAGCCAGGTCTTGGCTTTAGGAGATAATATTCCGAAAGGTTTTATTACACCTCCTTCAGCGCAACGCGAGTCAATGTAATGACCAATTTTCTGAAGTTTTGACTTGCTTGCTTTGGTATTCAAGGTTTTTTTTCCCCCGGAGCACCGTATCACCTTGCATTTGAACGTGCCATAATGGCCCGTTTGGCGCCTTTGGTCGTACTGAAATGATCAGTCGAGGCGACGCGGGCGCCGCATCCTCTAGTTCCTTGCGTTGCGCCATCTGTCGTCAGCACAGCGAAGTAGGCTAGAGCCGTCTGCTAATGCCGTCGTCCTGCAATCACTCAGGCTCGATCGCGTCGGTGGCGTTCCTCGTCTAGAGATAATTGTCGCGCTGGTCAGGCATCGGCCACTCAAAAACACGACATGGGGGCCTTTCTAGAGCATAGGTCTCAGGCAATTGTACGCTGGTGAACCAAGAGTCGTCGCACACCCGCCCAAATGCAAGGTAAACATCGGAGAGTCGGAAATATTTCTTTCCCTTCTCATGGCGGCTGAAAGTGTCGCCGACACCCTGGAAACACGCTGAAACTTGGCTTTTATGGCATAGTGCGAAAATTAATGAACAAAATCGATATCGTACCACCTCTTTTTGGCTTTCAATGAAATTCTCAGATAAAAAGGTCTTGATTTTGTGGTTTCGTTTCCTACATTTCTAATTGACATGTTTCACGGGCTATTCAAAGGCCATCAGATTGAAGTTCTTTAAAAAATGTCGAATCAATTCGCCCTCCCGACACGACTCTGCGCGTGGCCTTTGGATTGCGCTGTCTCGCCAATTTTATAAAGGCGTTCGATCTGAAAGTTCTTTTTAATTATCTTTAAAACGGGGGAATAAAGCTCTGCCGTTATATTTCTCCAGCTCAATAGACATAAAATATGCGCAATAACGGCAATGCGCAATTAAGGCAATGGTAATAAAAAATATTATGACCGAATACTCCTGCCGCTCATTTACGAGAGGCATCTTACGGCTGTCTTCATAATCAAGAATACAAAAGTTTGCTTTGGGGAATTCTCACTTAAAGCTTAATTTTTGTTTTATTGAAGTGGGGCACCGAAGTAATAAATTTGTGGATTTCGAGAGCTTGATGGAATACAAGGGAAAAGGCAGAAACACATAAATTTGTAGAATGTTCCAGTGGGCTAGTTGGTGCACGATTGCTACGTAATCATGTACCACGTACGCCGTAAGGTTTGATCGGATACAAAATTCAGATTCATTTCGAGTGAGGTATAATCAGTTGCGTATATATGTTCGTATTTTTCATAAGAACATTTGGTTGTCAATAGCGCTCCGTGTGTCTACACCTACTCTTTGTTCGTTTTTTGGGGTTTTTACGTAGTAATTTAGAGTTCATCTTTAAAGAAAAACAAGAGATTGAGATTCCAAATTGTAAAATAAATACAAATCTGTTACAATACCGTTTTTTATGCGGTTGTTGCGAAAGACACAGACACCCAACATAGGAACGTACTACGTGATACGCGTACAAGACGGAGAAACCATAGGTCGCTTTAAAAACACTTATTTAAAAAAAAAAATGAGATAGAGGTTGCTTCCATCTTATTGTTATCCCGTAAATTTGAATATCACGTTCGTTTTCCCGGAGGATGTAACAAAACGCGCAAAAACACGAAAAGTCTCCGATCAGTCGTTACGTCATAATGTTATCTTTTGACCGCCAAGCACGTATAGCTCGAAGGCCTTGCGTGCGATTGCAAGCTTGCCAGGTATGTTCCCCCGCACTGGTATCCGTCGTGACGTCTTCTTCTGCCCTTTTTGAAAATAGCAAGAGCGCGCGTGCATAGGTTTGATAGGCGCCGAAGATGCGCGAGAAAGGAGATTTCGAAAACTCCTTTTGTGACGTCACGCTCCGGGAAGGAGGGCCTTCAACGGTTCTTTGGAAATAACTTTCTGCAGCCTCCATGCACGAAACTAGAAAGATAATTTCGATACTCAAGATTCTGGAGGTCAAATGAAGACGATCGAAGTGTGTTTCTTCGAATACAAAGCTGCTTCATGTTCCCTTTAAGGCAGACTAGTTTTCCCTGTGAAAACCTCCAAACAACAAGTATGATTTATTTTATTTTATTTTGAGAGTTAGAAATTAGAGTTTATCTTTTTTCACGTAGTCCTTAACTATAACAAGTTTCTGTTTTAAGAAGAAACGTCAGCTGAATTACCTTTATTGCCTCTTTCTATTGTTCAGAACGAATGAGAAACACGCATTCGTTGTATTAAATACAATAAAAAACATCCTCTAAAAAAAGGGTTAGTTTAGAAAGCAAGGAAAACTGAAAAAAAAGGGGAGGTGGTTATTGTACGTGTGTGTATAAAGCCGTTAACGCACATTCTTCAAATTGTGTAGAAGAGCATAAACAATTCTCTCGATAATTGAGTTTAGGTCGTTGTGTAAAGTACCCTCATTAGCCGATGACATTCTCCGGCAGAAACCTGGGGGTGGGGAGACGAGGTAATTTGTGTAGAGCAAACACTGCATCGCCTGCGTCTAACGACGCACGAAAAAGTCAGTTGGAGCTTCGGAGGTGCCCGCAAACAACGTTAACTTAGTTTCCTCGAGCTAATTTGAAGCGGCTGCAACTTCGAAAAGCGTGCCGGCTTGCGAAAACTTTCTTGAAATGGCAAATATGTGTTGTTTGGTAAAGGAAATACTAGTTGTGCCGCTTTATGTTGAGCTTCCGAGAAATAAAAAAAGAATGAAAGAGAGAGAGAGAGAGAAGAGAGAGAGAGAGAGAGAGAGAGAGAGAGAGTCAGAGAGACAGAGACAGACGTGAGATTATTCAGAGTTCTGAAAAGTTCATTTTTGAACTTTGCGCAGTTCCGGAAACAAGTTCGCGGAGTGCTGAAACGTCAAGGGCCGTTAACTGCATGGGTAGGTCGCAATACAGCCGACTAATATTCACCTAGTCTTTCAGTATAAAAGGAATTGGAAGCGTGTGACAACGCACTGGAGCAACGGTGCGGCTCCTAGCAGAAGCATTTCTCATCGACCACGGCCGAACGGGAGTAAAGACATTGAATGTTAAGAGCCAATCGTAGTTTCTAATCAATGCCAGTATACCCGAGCACAGCGCTATGCAAAAACGTTTGGCGCCACATTCGACACTAACCTTTTTTACACGAGAATCGGAAATAGAGAACATTCCATGCACCGCGAAAGTTTGCCGTGATCATATCAATCCTCAGTACGTCTACTCGATTCGCCAGCGGGCTAAGAGCAGACAGCATTCTAAAGATAAGAGGAGCGAAAAATACTTCTCATGTAGATTGTATCAATCACTGGCACTGGTGAATGTCGTCCCGTAGCGATATATGGATCGTCAAACCATAGCCTCCTCTATACTGACAAAGCCTGCAGATCGCCACGAGACGCGGCCGCCAAAATTGAAAAGGTAGAGCGGCCGACAACGCATGAGAGGAGAGCCAGGTGACGGGCGCCCCGCTGCGGCGAAACGCAGAAACACACTTCTCCCGAGCGATGGAATGTCCGCTCGTGCTCCTCACGTTCCTCGCGGTACCGCTTCTTTTCTCGTCGGGTTTGAATGCCATGTTTCGGGTTCTCGCCGCTGCAAAAGCTGTGCGCTCACGACCAGGTTCCCGAGAAATGCTCTGTGCTACCAGATCTTCGCGCTCCAAACCTGCAACCGGGCACTCTATGGCTCCGTCGTCGAACTGCCAGGCTTTGGAGTAAAGAGGAGGCTATGGTCAAACACACTCGTGCTTCGCAGAGGCATACTTAAACCCGGATGATGATGATGATGATGATGATGATGATGATACTACTACGACTACAACAACTACTACTACTACTACTATTACTACTACTACTACTACTACTACTACTACTACAACAACAACAGCAACAACAACAACAGCACAACAGCAGCAACAGCAGCAACAGCAACAGCAACAGCAACAACAACAGCAACAACAACAACAACAACAACACCAAGGATGATGACGTCGACGACATTTCGGTATTTTTTGTTGTTGTTGCGGCTTACAATTGAGGGTGACACAATAATCTTAAGCTCCAAGCAACTCCTGGAAGTTAAATGACGACAAACGCACACAGAGAACGCTGGACGGGGGTAGATCCTCGATCGTCAAGGTGTCAAGCTATTACTCAGAGCGAGATCGAGAATCGCCGCCGCGGGAAGGCTCACACGGAACCAACACGCTGCGGGCTCATTAGGAGAGGTCGGAGCGGGCAGCACTTACTATGCTACATAACGCGGACGCTGTGGTTCGTGGCGCTACCAACCCCCACTGATGTCTATTGTGGTAAGATGGATCGCGGAACGGTGCCGTATGGAAATCTTATATCTGGGGCATATCTGGCCATATCAAACATTATATGATTATATACGGCCTATATACAGCCTTATCTGGAGTATATACAGCCTTATCTGGCGTATAGACAGCCTTATCTGTAGTATATACAGACTCATTTGGAATATATACAGCCTAATCTGGCGTATATACAGACTTATCTGGCATATATATACAGCCTTATTTGAGGTATACACTTCGTTATCTGGCGTATATACAGCTTTATCTGGCGGCCAGTTTTCAATATATAAAAAAGTAAAAAAAGTAAGAAAAGTGCTTTGTTAGCAAACTGTGAATGACTCATTGTTCGCGAGCTAAATATTAGCACAAATAATCCCAAACTTCAGCTTTCGCAAGCTTAAGTTTGGGATTATTTGTGCTAATTTTCACGAGGATTTCAACGAAGCCTAATTATTTCGAAGTGTTAACATTACGCACGTATATACAATTCGCTAAATTCCCCAAGCGCCTCGGCCCGTATTCGAGGAATCATGGGGACGGTGTTTCTTCAGCTGCCTATTGATCGTAAATTTCGTCCAATTTATGGTTACACAGTTTTGAGTGTAATTCGGAGTCACCCTGAACAAGTGTCGTATAGAATCCAAGTACCTGTCCTATCACTTTTAAAATTTCTCGGCAACGTCAGTACTGTGCATTCTGTCCAACCTTTAACCAAGATGAGCTGCAGACATATCTCTTACTTTATTATCATTCTCGTACAGCTTCAACGACGCTGATATTAAGTTAGAAACGTTAAAAATGCTATAAACCGCTACGCTGAATCCGAGCTAAATACCGGTTTTGGTTGTTGTGATTTCCGAGCTTGTAAGTAATTCCTGCTAAAACAACAATCACGAGAATGATAATATTGTGAGAGAAAGAGATTTCTGCGGCTCAGCCAGGTTGAAAGGTGGATCGCATGCACAGTATCATAAACTCTGCCATTGACGAGAAGTTTTAAAAGTGATATGACAGGTCCTTGAGCCTTTTGGGACGCTTGTTCAGGGTGACTACGAATTGCACTCGAGACTGTGTAACCATAGAATTGTTCAAAATTAGCGATCACTAGGGTGCTGAAGGATCACCGTTGCCATAATTCCTCAAGTGCGGGTCGGGGCACTAGAGAGGATTGTAGACAATAAAAAGATAGATATAAAGTGCTGATTTTATGCTTGTGTCCTTTTGATATGCCTGGCCAGATCTGGACTTTCCATACTTTGCCAGATCCGGGATTTCCATACCTGGCCAGGGTTATCAAACTATATCTGGCATTATGAGGCTATATCTGGCAGAGATACCATATCAGGTTATATGTGGCCAATTTTTTGATATGGCCATATCTGAAATCTTCAGATCTGGCCAGATATAAATTTTTTGTAAGGGTTGCTTTGCTGGAGTGGAGTGTCCATACGGGCGGCCATTGCTTGACAAAAAATAGGCATTAAAACCTCTGTAAAAAAAAAACTGGTAAAAGTATGTTTTTTTTATTTGTATTATATTTTGGACAACCAAGCTTCGACGCAGTTTGCAAGGAATGGTGAGAAATATTTGTGTTGTGATGTCAGTGCTTTCTACACTAAAACTTTAGAGGGAAAATAATTTTCTATCCTCCCCTGCTCTGCTCCACGGGCCCCACCAGCATTAAGTGGGAGCCTCGCCGTCATGCAAGCAGCCAGGAAGGCAATGCTTACTATTCTCCTTTTAGTCACGAAGGGTTGCAGATTGCGTTTGAGACCTCGTTTTTGTTTTTGAAATCAAAGCAGACGATGTCTGATGACAAATCAACTCTTGCTCGCTAAAGTAACTTCTCATATTAATACATTCTCATAAGAAACTGTGTTCGTGTTGCGAGTTATTTTTAGCAAATACGGGGGATTTGAAGCGTGACTGCAACGATTCGGAACAGTCCAGCAGACAAATTCTGACGACGACAAGAGACGACAGAAAGTAGCACGCTGTTTGTGCAATTTAATAACATTTGTCTACAGTTACAGACGACTGCAAATTTTGTCTTACTATTCCTGTGAGACCCCATAAAAGTTTCTTTACAAGACACTTTACACAAGTTTCAAAAAGTTAATTTTAAAAAATTCCTCTCATAAATTTGCATGCATTGCCTGGTTTCAAGCAATGGCCGCCGTCGGGCTCCCGATCCGCGATCCTACAACGATAGAGATCAGTGTGGCAACTATCTGCCAAGGCGGAGCGGGGCGCCTCCTTTACGTGTAGCACGCTCCCAATATTATCCCATTTGAAATTAGGAAATTGTTATTCTACAAAAACATGCCTTGAAAACCGCGCTAGTAAACGGACAAAAGGTTTGTAATCTTTTTATTGTCCATTTAAGCAGCATAAAGACTGCAGCTGTGAAGAATACAATTGGGTGATTATTCTATAGATCGCTCCCTTTTAGTAGGGCGCGACCCCACACGTGCTTTCACCATTTCCATTGACCTCTGTTGAAATCCCGCCCTCTGCGGGAGGCTGGCGAAATCCCGTACAATAGTGAGCACAAAAGGCCCGGTCAAAGTTGGAGCCGTCCCCAACCCCCCCCCCCCCCCCCCCCGCCCCTCCGCTCCAAAAATGCTATAAATTCCGCTCCGCTGTCCTACTACGCAGTTTTAAAATTTCGTGTTCCTCCGCAACATCAGCCTTTGTGCCATTGTTTGGTACGTTCAGACCGCCTAACAAGCGGTACTGAACTTTCCAGAAAGGTTCTGTACCTGGGGAACAAAGCATTTCACAAAGCTGCACGTTCGTACTCAGTTGAAACACCGTCACTACACTTGGTGGGCCTGCGAATTGTTATTTCTTCCGACACTAGGAGGCCCATCTCGTGGGTATATCTGTACCAGCACACGTAGAAAATGAGCATGAACAGCGATTCACCGTCAAATTTACTTCCGATATTATTTAATGTTTTATAACATTAGTAGACGAAAGCTCAAATTTACAACTGCTGCTATGTATTGTTAGCGAATGCTCACATTTACAACTCCTACTTCGTACATTTTATTCGCACTCACTCTCGCTTTGATATAAAAATATAGTCGAATGCGAAGCAGACATGACTGCAACTCCCGTTCACCTCAAGAGCCCAGCGAGCGAAGATCCACTTTATCAACTTAGATAAGATGGTCTCTAAAACAAGACTTAAAATTCACAGCATTAATATTGTATACGGGGAGCGAGTGTTTCGAAATGCGTTGTCATTGGTTAATATTGGGGGGGGGGGGGGGGGTTATCACGCGGGCGCGTTTGGCGGGTAAACAAATGCCCTAGGTGCGAAACGAGCAGACGTACTTGCTAGCCGTATATACATGACAACCGCGGAGTGGCCCCGTAATTTACGTTAAAAAAAGAAAGACGTTTACGACTCCCAGTAGTGCCGAATGAAAGCGCAGCTCTTTTTTTTTTGGGGGGGGGGGGGTGGGAGGGGAGGGTACGGAAAGGAGGGTATGTCGGTATGTCCCTCCTCCTCCTCTCCTCCTTCCTCCCTTCTACATAATCCTCCTCCCATTCACCTCCCCTCCCCTCCCCCTCTGTTCCTCCTCCCCTCCCTCCCTTCCCCTCTCTCCCTGCTCCCTCGTGACGTCACTCGGGAAGGCCTGGTGAAGGTCGTGACCTTAACGAGTGACCTTCGTGACGTCATGTGTGACGTCATTATGGGAAACGTCCCATAATGCGACGCGCGGTTATGCCGAAGCCGACGGCGACGGCGACGCCGCTCAAGCCGGAAATAGGCGCCTAAGAGCTGCGCTCTAAAATTTACAGTTACTGATCATAAAAGTAGAAGTGAGCTGCTGTAGTCACTGAGAGCTTAAGAAACGCAGGGTGGGGTCAGTCCCGAGCACCTTATTTTATGTTCGCAGCCAATGAGATTGCAGCATTAGCTGATAAAACCTCCAAAGAACCAATCAGAAAGCAATAGGAATGAACGCAATGTGCCACGCCCTGCAGGTCCTAACCGGTCAGTCTTTAGTCTTTATTTTTTGGCACTGGAGAGCCGCGGCACCGCGGAAAGGCAGCAGCCTGTACCAGTGACTCTGGTACTCCCAATGCGTGTAATGAGCTCTACGTTTCCACAGGGTAGACTTGCCAGTCGCTGTGATAGCTTTATTTTTGTAGTATGAGTAACTTTATGGCTTGTATTCCCAAACATTATCATTCAGGATAGTAAAGAGCTACACCGATTTCGCGGTCGTGTCAGCAATGACACAAACGAGGTCTCGACTCTATCTTGCGACATCCTCGTCACAAAAGACGTCGTGTCTACGTAATTCCATTTCAACGATAGCAGCAGCAGAGAAGGTGAGCGGTGACGAGCATTGCTTCATTCAACCGAAACG
The DNA here is from genome assembly GCA_013358835.2 of Ixodes persulcatus. Lineage (NCBI taxonomy): Eukaryota > Metazoa > Arthropoda > Arachnida > Ixodida > Ixodidae > Ixodes > Ixodes persulcatus. The sequence goes on along the minus strand of JABSTQ010010372.1, from coordinate 142,254 downwards.
GGCGAAGGCACGAAATAAACTAAAAACCACGTACCTAGAAGGCGGCAGCTATAATTAAGTCTTTCGATGCTGCCATTCGCGACTGTTTCTTTGATACCCCTCGCTCACTGTCTAAAAGAAACGTCAAAGAAATTAATAAAAATAAAAATAAAAATAAAATGCGCATGGCGACAAATGAGACTAGTATTTGTTGCCGCGAGCATTGAAAGGGACCTCCTTCGATTCAAATTGAATTTCGAGAACGAAGAGTGGCAAGCCCGGTCCCGTCGTCGTCGTCGTTGTCGTCATTGGCCTTGTTGTTCTGGCGTCGTATCTCGGGGTTTATTCTTCCTTCTTCGCGATAGGAATCGATTACGTGTCGTTTTTGTTTTCTTTTATACACCAAAATAGGGTTGACACGAGGAAACAAAAATGCTTGAAAACGGATAAGAAAGGCAGCGAAAGCATTGGGTTTTTGATGGCGTCAACAAAACGACGTACCTCAGTGGTTGCGATCCGAGCGATTTATTCTCAACTGAGAAATGAAATAAAAACAAGGCGCGTCTTCCTATGATCCCGCTTCTTGTTTCGCGATTTTTTTTTCCTTCGGCATTCTCATCGGCCAAAGGCTGGATCTCATTTTCTACGGAGCTGCAAATGAGATGTCCGGAATTCGATCGTTACGCCCTGCATTTTTTGAACCCTCGGTGGCGGTGTATGTACTCTAGGAATCATTTCGTTCGTTAACTTCACCGAAAAGCACCTGAAAGAATCAATCGCTTCAATCTACCGAGAGAGAATGGCGAATAACAAAGCTAAAAATATGACCAAACCTTAAAACAACAACAACAACAACAACAAGAACAACAGCAATAAATTAGTCTGCTCTCTGACATTGAGCAGGACGTTTTACGTGCTAAATGTCGCAACGCGGACTTTCTTTTAGGTCTAGACGTATCTTGAGCCTCGCAATTCGCCTAGCTACCTCTGCCGATTGCAGCGATTGGCATCTCCCAAGCGCTTCGCAAGAAAGCAGCCTCACTGTACTTTTTTAGAGTGTAAGGTAAGGGTGCTTAGGCAACGTAAAACTCCGCCGTCAGAAAAAAAAAAAAAAAACGATATCGTGATTAGCGCAAAAACTCGTAAAAAAAAACTTTTAGTAAGGAGAGCTGCCCTATTCAAGACGACAACGAGGAACGCGAGCGAATTTTCTTCGACGCGACGCCTTTCCGTGTGCCTCTACATTCGCTTCTCCTCTTGTTGCAGTAACAACTCGTGGACCACCGCGCGAGACGGGATATAAACTTTCCCTTTTTATGGCATTGTCCGACGTATAAGCGCGTACGTGTTTCTTCAACCTTCTACTTTCCTCTAATAAGCTCCGTCTTGACTTCAGCGGTGTGGTACCATAGAGGTTGCTTTTTTTTTTTTTTTATTGATCGTCCTTGTAAAATATTTACGGCCCGCAACACTTCTGCTTCGTAACGTGTCGTCAGAGCCGACCTACAAATGTCGCGTGTTGGTACTGCGCACTTTATGTTTTGGTGGCTGTTGTTGTTGTCGTCACGCAAAAAAAAAAAAAAAAATCCCACAGTCCGGCTCCCGCGATAACGACGCGACGTTTGCCTCGGGTTTACAACATATGAGACGAATACATTATCCCGGCGTGTTCCCAGTCGACAATTTTACTTCCTCGGGCTAGAACCCACCCTTCCTGGTCCTTGTGTGAATCTTTATGACGGGGAAGGCGTCTTAGAATTTCCAGAAATCTTGTGGTGATTGCAGTTGAAAGGAAAATGCAGCATTTCAAGAACAAAAAAAAAAAAAAAAAAAGAACGCGTGAAACGGTGATACTTCTTCAAAGGGGTTTCTTATTTTAGATTTTGTTTTTCACTAGGCGACCAGACAACGAATAACTCACGCATATACAAACAGAACGTATTAACGTTTTGTTATTACGTTATTAACGTTTTGATTACGCTCAAATATTACCAACGCCTACAAAAACATGTTTGCGTATGCAATCGGTATACTTTGGACAATTAGTCATGTCGCAAACAAGTGGCTTTTGTTATGTGCCATTCGGTATTTGTCACGCTATAGTGAAACTAGGCTATTATAAGCTTTACCATTGGAGAGATCACCGTAACAGGTATTAGTTAGCAGTCCAGCGGGGTGCGTGGCAAGACGTAACACTGTTTTCTCGTCTGCATTTTCTAGCACCTGGTACGCGCTCCCGGCAAAGGCCTATCTTCGTGCCAAGGAAACAGAAGTGGGACTATCGCCAACAGTCAACGAAAGCAAGCGGCGGTGGATGATGAGCGCAGTACGTTGGGGTGCCTGAGTCATCGCAGAACATCAACTGCCCCAAGGGAAAAAGTCACGGAATTATCGGACAGTGAAACCATACTTGCACTGTCGGACGTTGATAGTCGCATGAAACGCGATTGGTTCAAGTGACGTTGTTGGTCTAAGGCGGGGCGGGGCGTCTAAGGCGGGGTGCAGTCCAGCGGGGTGCGTGGCAAGACGTAACACTGCTTTCTCGTCTGCATTTTCTAGCACCTGGTACGCGCTCCCGGCAAAGGCCTATCTTCGTGCCAAGGAAACAGAAGTGGGACTATCGCCAACAGTCAACGAAAGCAAGCGGCGGTGGATGATGAGCGCAGTACGTTGGGGTGCCTGAGTCATCGCAGAACATCAACTGCCCCAAGGAAAAAGTCACGGAATTATCGGACAGTGAAACCATACTTGCACTGTCGGACGTTGATAGTCGCATGAAACGCGATTGGTTCAAGTGACGTTGTTGGTCTAAGGCGGGGCGGGGCGTCTAAGGCGGTGTGCAGTCCAGCGGGGTGCGTGGCAAGACGTAACACTGCTTTCTCGTCTGCATTTTCTAGGGAGGGATCTTTTCTGAGTAACCTTTCTTTCCTTCGTTGGCCGCCTCGCTGGACTGCCCTCTTTCCTAAATGCCTCTTGTTGAATGTTTGAGCTGTTTGAAGCCAATTCCGGCAGACAGCCAAAGTCTGAAGTGCGTTGAATGTAATAATAGCTATCATGTGGGGAAGTGCGCCGGGATGACTAAGACTCTGCTTAAAACCTTGACGAGAGAGGATTTGGGTGCTTGGCAGTGTGCAGCCTGTAAGATTCATGAAGCTAGACAGACGACGCAGGCGGCTAGGGACTCCCAGGAGGCCAGTCAATTCAGCGTCGTGGGCGCAACTTCGGAAGAACCGAATGCTTCAGATTTAATGAAGCACATCCTTGCCATTGAGCACAAAACTAACTGAAGTTTTTAACCCGTATTAATAAAATCGAAAAGTCCATCGATGAGCAATCTGACAAACATGATGAGGTAATTGTGAAGCTTACCAGTCAAGAACAAACTGTGGAAGGCATAGAACACTCCTTAGGAGTGATGGGAAAAGAGTACCATGAACTTCTGGAAAAGGTGAATGTCCAAGAAAAAGAGCTAAAGTTACTGAAATGTAAGACCACTGAGCTGGAAAGGACGATGTATTAGAAAGACTTGGAGATTCAGGAGCTGAAGACCGCAGTCGATACGACGGAGCAGTACGCATGGAGGAAAAACGTTGAAATTCACGGGGTCCCCAAAACAGATGACGAGAGCCTGATGGAAACTATCCAAAACTTTCTGCTAAACTGCAGCTACCTGCTCCGTCACATGACAGTATAGAAGCGGCACACAGATTAAGTCCGAAGGAAAAAAAAATCCCGCCCATCATTGTCCGCTTCCAAGAGAGAGCGGTAAGAGACCCCTAGATCTCCAAGCGAAGGGCTCTGGCAAAGGAACGGGTATTTATTAATGAAAATTTAACGAAGTTACTTCGACAAATACTATAGAAAACGAAGTCGTGCGCAAAAGAGAGGGGCTACAAATTTGTGTGGATTACTAACGGAAAAATTCTGGTCCGCGAAAAAGAAAATGCAGCTGCGATCCACGTGGAAAAGGAACAAGACTTATCTAAACTACGTTAATTACGGCTGAGTCGTTCCCATCATTTCAAGACTGGGACATCAACGCCCAGAGTGTGATAGCAGATGTGGAATGTGGTAGAATGGATCTTAACTTATTACACATAAATGTAAGAAGTCTACATAAACATTGGGACCAATTAAATGTCTACTTAAGCAACAGATTGACGCGTCTTGATATACTCATTTTGACAGAACTCAATATAGATACAACGATGGTTAGTTGTTTTAATCTGGTCGGATATCACTCGTTTTCCGTGTGCAGAGAGGGAAGACGGGGTGGTGGCGTATTTGTTTTTTATAAAGAACAAATGGATGACTGAGCAACTAAAGTTACCTTGGATACACGCGGAAGGTTTGGTGGTGTGTGCGTCGAATCAGCAGGTGTCCTTTGTTATCCGTGCGATATATAGGCCACCCGGTGCGAATATAACTTAATTTCTCGATGAATTCGACGAGCTGCTCAATAAATTCAATAACAACAAATATTTAATTATTGCTGGCGACTTGAACTCCATATTATGAATGCAGCCAGGTTCGGTGTGTCTGACTACCTGAATCTACTTGTAGGCTACGGGTTAGAACATGTAACTAATGATTACACTAGGGAAGAATGTCCAGGAACGCGCCTAACGCATTCCTGTATTGATCATCTCATTGTTAGAAACAGCGATCTCCAGTTAATTTCAGGGGTGACTAAGCAAAAAAGTTGCCGACCACAATTTTGTCGCTCTGACTATATTGGGAGTAAATTCTAGGGGAACCGAACATACGGTCTATAAACGCATTCTAGACAATAGCAGAATAGACAAAATGATAAAAGCATATAATTGGGGGTCACTATTGGAATACGACCATATTACTGCTTATCAAAGGTTGAGCGACAAAATGAGGTACATTTATGAGCAGTGTTGGAAAACAGTGAAACTGAAACAAAGAAAACCAGAAAATGTATGAATAAATGATGAAATCATGACGCTATGTCATGAAAAAGATAGGTTATGGAATATATGTAAGGCGAACCCCGACAATACTCAAATAAGAGCAGAATTTCGAAAGTTATGTAATAAGGTAACCGCGAAAATAAGACTAGCAAAAAAGTTTTATTACACAAATAGATTTCAGAAGTGCCAGGGAAACCTAAAGAAGACGTGGGACTTGATCAACCAAATCACCGGCTCAAAAGGAAGCGAACAATTGATGAAACAATTGCAAAGGCTTTTGGAGATGACGACATTATCTCATTGTGTAATTTATTTAACGATTCTTTTGCTCAAAGGGTCACTGATCTCAGAAAAATGATAAGATATCAAGGGAGAGGACCAGAGGATTACGACGGTAGTTTGCATTCCGCATACTTACCCCAGATGACAGAAAGAGACCTTGAAGATGTAATAAAAAACATGTCACTGGCAAAACCTGCGGGGATTGATAAAATACGCTTAAGGAATATTCAGCATAATTTTTTTAAGCTAAAAGAAGTTTTATTAAAAATAATAAACGACTGTTTTTTAACGGGGCAGGTCCCGGTAGAGTTAAAAATCGCTATAGTTAGACCGCTATACAAAAATGGCAATAGAAAGGACGTTTCAAATTACAGACCTATTTCTATACTGCCAGTTATAGCACAGATTATGAAAAAAATGAATATTAAATGTAAGGAGTTCATATTGTGAAAAGTATTTAATACGCTCCTCTCAGTACAGATTTTGTAAAAACAAGAGCACTGAACTTTTGCTGCAAGATTTTACAGATTATGTCAGCTGCAGTCTAGACAAAGATTATTTTGCGTTTGCCCTTTTTCTCGATTTGACAAAAGCTTTTGAAACAATTGATCATGAAAAACTTTCATTAAAGCTAAGGCATATGGGTTTTAGGGGGCCTTTTTATACATTTTTGCAGGATTACGTTACAGACAGATATCAACTGGTTAAAATAAGAGACTGTAGAAGTAATGTAATCCGAATTAAATCGGGAGTACCACAGGGATCAACAATAGGTCCTTTACTGTTTAATATTTACGTAAATCAAATTGGAGCACTGCCTCTTGCATCTCGAGTGTATCAATATGCAGATGATACAGCCCTGGTACTAGAATATAGCAATGAAACAAGCGCACTTTCAATTTTCCAGAAAGATATCGAATTACTAATAACATGGTTTTCTGACAATCATATTTTTGTTAATTCTAGTAAAACTAAGTTGATGTGCTTCCATAGTCCGTACAAACATGTTAACTTGTCATCTCCACTGTTCCTTTATTCAGATAGTTGCAAAACCTGTAGCTGCGTACCTTTAGATTATGTTCTAACAACCAAATATTTAGGGATTCATCTGGATGTAAATCTTTTATGGAATGATCATGTGAAATATATCATAAAAAAATGAGAGCCGTCTCAGCCTATTTGTACAGGTTGTGTAGTGTGGCAAACGTTTCTCTGAGAAGGAGGGTATATAATGCACTGGGTGAGTCTATCCTACGTTATGGAATCTCGTTATACGAAATGTGTTCCAACTATAAAAAATCAAAAATCGATAATATACTCTATAAAATTGCATGTAATATCACATATGGGACAATGTACGAAGAAGTAGAGAAAAAATGAAAAAAAAAATGTATCGAGAGTGTTAACTACTGAGAGGTTGCACTGTTATGTAATTTTGGTAAAACATTACTTCAATAGTGATTTTAAAATTACTTTAACAAAAGAACGAATTCTGAGGCAAACGGAAAAGTTCATTCTTCCTAGGATTTATACTAAATATGGAAAGAATGCAAGGTCATACTATGTTCCTTTTTATTTTAATAAGTTACCAGAAGAGCTTCATAACCTGGATTCCCTAAAAAGACTAAAACAAAACCTGAGAGAATGGTGCTGTCAGTCGATAGGTGACTGAAATGGACCAAGCTTTTTGCTTGTTCTCTTGGCAGCTATAATTCTCTTTGTTTGGTTTTGTTTAGTTACATGCAAATATTACATGCTTTGTTATAACTTTGTAAGCAACCTGTTGGACGCCAGGTCCCGCAGACAAGCATACCCATGCTTTTGCGGGTCGGTTTATGTACGGTGTGGAAAAAGAGACAATAAATATTTATTTATTTATTTATTTATTATTATTTAAAGTAGGGTGACGTGGAAACCGGACGAATCCCGGACAAAAGCTCACCGGACAAGAGCTCACCCATTTTTTCACAGACCCCGACAAAAGCTCACCAGGAGAAAATTTCATGGTGGTCTTAACACGAGTGCGGACAACTTAGGTGCATGCGTGCTACACTAAAATGCAAGGATAAATGTAATCTGACAGGGGCATGGTTTGTTGATTAGAGTAGAAACAAGTTTATTTATCGATTGATTAGAAGCGCATGCAGTCCCTTACTAGCTCCAGCAGTCTTGGTAGATCTGGCTGTACCATGAACTCCTCCGAAAATATTTTTCAGACGATTCTGCAGGCGCAGAGTGGTTTTTCTACCCCGCTTCTCTGGGGATTCACCCCTCCGGGCTTGTGTCAATGCCGTGGCAACGAGCACCTGATTTTCTTGTAGGCAATCAATCAGCCTCCAGACGCTTGGATAGGCGTGACCGACAAACTTCTGGGACCCGGTATTTGATCTTTCGCAGGTGTTGTTCATCCGGTCTTTATTTTGAAGAGTTGCGTCGTACATATTCCACTGTTCCGGGGGTAACTCCGGTCGTCTTCGGCGCACAGTCAGGCAAAGAGAAGAATCCACTCTGGGTGCCGCCGCAAAAAGAGCAGAAGCATAACTTAAGGGGCCGTTGACATACGTGCAATAAAAGTAGTCCGGCAGGTCCCCGATGTCACCGGCAGACTTTTCTTTGATGTAGGTTAGTCCTTCGGGCACAAGCTGTGGTGGAAGGAACGCCAGCCTATCCAAAATCCCGCACATCTTTCTGAATTGCTCATCTGTCTTGTATTTGTCCAAAAGGCCCAACCTTCATACCTTCAAAATATTTAAAAAAAATCGCAACTCGATGGTGTGTATAGTACAGTTTTGCTTCAGTTTCCCTTTCACATCACCCTGAAATAACCCTTGATTGCAAATACATTTACCACGCTCAATGACGGAAATAATTTAATTTTCCTAGCCATTCACTTCAAATATTACCATGAACCCCAGAAAACCCATGCATTAGTAATGAAGAGACATTGTGCCTAACCTTTATGTGCGCGTTTAGCGTGACATAAGCACAATGAAAAAGCGAGGTCACGGAAGGGGGACTTCGCTTCTTCGGTCCCTCTTCTGGTTCAAAAACTTTGGTTCACGACGTTTCTTGGGCGTGGTACAAAGGTGCTCGGCCTACCTTGAGTCAAGCAAGCTTGATCTTATCAACTCCACTCAGTTTCAGTGACCTAAATTTCGGTCCCAAATCATTGCTTCCCTGCCTGTTATGGGTTATCTGTCGACACCTTTCCATGGGATGGGATGCCTGTTCTCCTCAAAATGGTGCAATGTCCATCGCGTCCACACTTTATCTCAGCCCGTGTATCGCCCAAGTAACAAAAAAAAAAAGAAAAAAAGAAAAAAAGAGTTGAGCTTTTGTTTGGGTCTGTGAAAAAACGGGTGAGCTTTTGTCCGGTGAGCTTCTGTCCGGTAAGCTTTTGTCCCGTGAGCTTTTGTCCGGTTACCAAACGGAAGATAGGGTGACAGCGCCATAGCAGGTTGAGGCTACTCCTTAGGTATTGCCATGGTCAACGAAGGAAATGTGGAATCAACGCCTGTCAAGAAGCAGCGATAGAGCTGTATTTTGGAGCGGTGACTCATTGCGTCATAACTCAATAAAATTATTTAAAACCTTTTAATGTCACTGCCTATGTGTTTTCTGATAGCGGCAGTTATGAAACCACGTTTATCGTAGAGGGCCAAATAAGCAAAAAAGAAAGCACATGCCTTCTTTTTTTTGAAGCAAATACTTCAATAGCAATTTAGCGCGAATATAGGTGCCAATGATGAGGCAGCGTGAGTTTATGTAGTGAGACACCCTAACAGATTAGGAGCCACATTGTCTTAGTGCAAAGGCGTTACCTTCGGTGGTGCCGGAGCCCCGTGGCCTACTTACTATTCGGCGCCTCGAGCTCATTCTTAGATGAGTTGAAGGCAGAATTCGTTTGTCCGCTGAATTTGACAAATTAAATGTTGTCATGCCACTCTTGAATTGGTCAAGTGTTTCGAAGCAAACTTTCAGTTGGTCCCCCCTGCACACTTACACGACAATTTGAAGGTAACCTTTATTATCCTGGGCTACCACCGACCTCAGATCTTGCGTGCTCCAGCTGACGAAGATGCCATAAAAATGATACTTTTGCTGCATTTAATGACGCTTACAGATATACTACCATAAGGCGTCAGTCCTTTTGGCAGTCCAGCAGGGTGTATCACGCACGCTAACGCGTTTCTACTGCCTTTGCAGCCCATCGTAGCCACTGCGCTGGGGTCCTGCGTGACTGCAAGCGTCATAGCTATTTTCCAGTGACTAAGTCCTGTTTCTTTACCCGACAAGACGGTGCGACAAGATCAGCTGCTTTCGGTCGGTGTGTGATTACGCAGGTCACTTCGACGTATCTTCAAAACTGAACTTGATAACCTTCAAAAAACTGTCCGTCCACGACATTGGCGGATAAAATCACGTGGGTCATATTTTCGACACCAAGCGAGGCTTCATAAGGCGTCCTTTCCAGTCTGCGGGTTGCAGTCCAGCAGGGTGTATCACGCACGCTAACGTCTGTTTCTACTGCCTTTGCAGGTAAGACACTGTCTCTGTTTTTTCTGTGAGCTTGTGTTTCACGCTCTGCTGGACTGCCCCTCGCTTTTGTAGTTTTTCATTGTCTCAAAATTGATATGGCCGACGTTGATGACAAACGTGAATGTATTGCATGTGTTAAAACGTTGTCACCAGACGCTCAAGGGATAAGGTGTTCTGCCTGTGCCCATTGGTACCATCTCGGAAAATGTGCCGGGGTTACCAAGTCTAAATTTAAATAATTTTTAGGCGAGCAGATAAAAGCATGGCAAATGTGCTACATGCAAAATGCATTTCACTAGACAAGCTTCAGCTGATAAAGATTCGAATGAATCTAGCCAGTCAAACAAAAACGGCGATCAATCGCAGCTCGCGAAACTGATGACGCAGCTTACGAGCATGAGTACAATACTCACCGAGGTACTTAACAGAATGGATGCGATGGAAAAGTCGATTGCCGTGCAGTCTGTTAAACATGACGCAGTGATAGCAAAACTGACTCAGCAGGAGAAGACTGTGGAAGGTATCGAGACGTCTATGGCAATGATGAGCTCCCAGTATGATGAAGTAACTTAGGAATATGAAAACTCAGGAAGATGCTATCAAAGAAATTGCCAAAAAAATGCATAAAATGGAATCTGTAATCTCGAAACAAGACCTGAAAATTCGGGAACTGAAGGCAACCGTGGATAGCGTTGAGCAATATTCCAGAAGGAATAATATCGAAATCCATGGTGTCCGACAAAATGAAAAGGAAAACCTGCTTAATGTGATGCAGTGGCTTGCCACTAAGTTAGAACTGCCCGTGCCAACTGCCGATGACATCGAAGCGGTTCATAGACTGTGCCCCCGTGAAGGAAAAACCCCACCTATCATCCTTAGGCTTAAAGACAGCGCTGTAAGAGCCCTTTGGATTACTAAACGTGTGGTACTTAGGCAGGAGCGTATTTTCATTATTGAAAACCTGACCAAGTCTCTCAGACAACTGTTTTGGAGCGCTAAGCAGTGCGCAAAGGAAAAACATTATAAATATGTCTGGTGCACAAACGGAAACATTTTGGTCCGTCATAGCGAGCAGAAGCCCGCTATTCGTATCAATAACGAGGAAGATCTCTTAAATTCTTTGAAAATGTCTGCTACATTTCAATCATTCGTAGAATGGGATGCCCACCTTAAAAATGAGCTAGATGTCTGTTCTAAAGGTAAAATAAAACTTAATTTACTACATATTAATATAAGAAGCATAAAAAAATTGGGATAATTTACTTGTTTACCTACACGATCGTGTTGATTGTATCGATGTTTTAATTTTAACCGAAATAAATGTTGACAAAGAATCTAGCACTTCATTTACGTTAAACGATTTTCATTCTTTTTCATTGTGTAAAGAAGGCCAACGGGGTGGTGAAATACTTGTGTTTATTAAGTCTGGCTGGTTTTCAGAGAAAGTCATAACATCTTGTAGTCATGCTGACGTGTTGGTCATTACAATCTCAAATCAGTTTGCGTCATTTACTATCTGCTCTGTTTACAGGCCACCTAGCTCTAATCTTCCGTTATTTTTTGATGAAATGACGCAGCTTCTAAATGCGCTTGACAATAGGCAGCTGATACTTGCGGGTGACTTTAATATTGATGTACTGGATACGTCCAAGTACGGAGTTGCGGATTACCTTAACTTGTTATCGGGTTTTGGACTAGATAACGTGATATCAAACTTCACGAGGGAAGAGCGTCTCGGAAACCGAATTACAAGCACATGTATTGATCACATTATTGTGAGGCTAAACGAACTAAAATTATTTTCTGGTGTGATTAAACAAAAAGTGGCCGACCACTATTTTGTAGCGCTTGTTGTGTACGGGGAAGCCCTGAACAGCAAACCTGATAGTCGCTGTACGTTGATAATTGATGACAAAAAAGTAGATAAATTAATTAATGAATACGACTGGGATAGTCTACTCACTTTAGATCATATTACAGCCTACCAAAGAATGACCGAATGGTTTGCGAATATTTACAATGCATGTGAAACAAAAATTAAGCTAAAACAAAGAAAATGCGAGAATGTATGGATCACTACAGAAATAATGGAGCTGTGCAATGAAAAGGATAAACTGTGGCACAGATGTAAAGCCAACCCTGGAAATAGCGTATTGAAAGAAGAATTTAGAAGCCTCCGTAATAGGGTCACTGCAAAAATAAGATTAGCAAAGAAAAGACACTACGTTGCCCGTTTGCAAACTCATCAGAGTAGCCCCCAAAAAACTTGGGATGTTGTTCACGAATTAATAGGCGGTAAAGGTAAAGAAAATTTTGATCAAACGGTGTTAAAACATTTGGAGACTTCAATGTAGAGTTCTTGTGCAATAGGTTTAATGCCTCGTTCATTCAAGGTGCAACAGATTTGCAATACCAGGGACATGGCTCTTCTAACGTCTTCCCCACATGTGAAGAAAGTTGTCGAAATTCCGCCTATTTGCCACTGATGTTGGAAGAAGACTTCAAAGTAGTTATAAAAAGTATGTCGGTGGCCAAACCACCTGGGCATGATAGAATTCGTTTAAGGGACATTGTAGTCAATTTCAAAAAAACTAAAACATCTCTCATTAAAAATAGTTAATTCATCTTTCTCTGAGGGAAAGATTCCGAAGGGTCTTAAAATTGCTGTGGTTAGGCCTGTTTTCAAGAAAGGAAGTAAAAAAGATATGCTAAACTACAGACCCATTTCTATTTTGCCCGTACTATCGCTAATTATGGAAAAGTTTGTATTTTGGTCCATGACCTCCTTTTGTGATAAGCATTCTGTACTATGTCATTCACAGTACGGGTTTCGACAAAATAGGGGAACAATTACATTGCTGGAAGATTTGTCCGACCACATACATGATAATATTGATAATAATAATTTCGTCCTTACTTTCATATTTCCACATACTTTCATGTATATGAATGTATACATTCATATACAAATTAGAGCACCTGGGTTTTAGAGGCCCATATATAAAATTTCTAACCAGCTACCTTTCAGAACGGAGTCAATTAGTAAAAATTAGTGATTTTAAAAGTAAGTTACTGATAATTCATTCTGGTGTCCCCCAAGGATCTATTTTGGGTCCTTTTCTTTTTAACATCTATGTGAATGAAATAGGTAAATTGAACTTATTTTCACGCGTTTTCCTATACGCCGATGACACCGCTCTTGTACTCGCGGGAAACAATGAATTGGAAGCACTATCGTCTCTTCAAGCCGATATTTACGAGCTAATGGCATGGTTCAAAAACAATCGTATCTGTGTTAACATAGATAAAACCAACCCTATTGAGAAATCCGGCAAAAACTTCCAGTGACATTTGGTGGAAACGGGTTAATTTCCACTCATTTTCACCAGAAACCAGCGTAGTTTACCAGTTTTTTGGTGGAAATATTAGCGGCCGCCACTTCCAGTAACCAGATTTCGCTGGACCTTTTACCGGAGCCACTTACGGTTAAAATCCGGCAAAACCTTCCAGTGACATTCGGCGGAAACGTGTTAATTTCCACTCATTTTCACCAGAAACCAGCGTAGCCACTTTCGCTGCAAGTTTACCAGAACCACTTTCGATTACCCGCCGCTGGAATCCTACCGGAAGCCACTCTCGTTTCCGGACACCGAACATCACCGGAAGCCGACGCAAGGGGAACTGTTAAAGTCAAGGAGGCGAAGACGAGCAGGGGGACAGAGTTTGTAATGGCGGCCGCCAATGCAGCGGCATTCTCGTGAGTGCGTGTTTTAGCTCGAAACGACGTTGCAATTCTGCAAGAAGTGCGTGCAGCGAACTGTTTTGACGATCCAAAAAGGTGGGCAGCGATCACCGGCAACTTGATATTTGCGACAGGCAAAAGTCTGGGCCAGAGCAGGTACGAGACCACTCGAGCGACATTCTCGTGAGTGCGAGTTTTAGCTCGGGACGACGTTGCAATCCTCAAGAAGTACCTGCGGTGAACTGTTTTGACGATAAAAAAAGGTGGGCACTTTCACCCGTTTTCATCCAAAACCAGTTTACCATGTCTTTGGTAGATTATTTGCCGGCAAACAGATTTCGCTGGAATGTCACCGGCAGCCACTTTCATATACCAGACGACCCGGATTTCCTAGAAATCTTACCCGAAACGGGTGACTCGCTTCTCTGTTTACCGACCTTCACTCGAAGCCGACGCGAGGGGAGGGGGAAGCCGAGACGGGCCGGGGACTTGGTGTGCAATTATGGTGCCTCGCACCAAGGACGAGTCCCCACGCACTCTCTCTCCCTCGCATTGGGTTCGTGGGGAAAATGAGAGAGGGTCGTTTTGCTGACTTTTTTTTTTTAAGAAAGCCGGTTTCTTTGTCCGTCAACGAGCAACGGCGGGCCAGGAACGAACGCTCAGTATCGGCTTCTCGTTCGATGTGTGCCGCCTGTATCTTCCAAAGCAGCTGGGTGTGCAGATGGAAAGAATATATTAATAGTGACAGATGGGCCATGCAGTTGGTACCTGTGGCGTCACAAGGGGAGGGGGGGGGGCGGGGGGCGGACCGCTTTAGGTGCAGCGCTCAGGGGGTTGTCGAGCGCTGCACCGAGAGAGCGGGGGGGGGGGGGGGGGGGGTGTCGCGGCGGGTTGCCGCCCCGGGTGCCGCTGACCCTCGTGACGCCACTGGTTGGTACATGACTTAAATTTGACAAAATGCGCCACAAGACAAGGACAGAGCAAGTACGACAACACGAAGCGCTTCGTGTTGTCGTACTTGCTCTGTCCTTGTCTTGTGGCGCATTTTGTCAAATTTAAGGAAAGAATATATTTTTCAGTGACCTGTTTCTTACGCCTCTGTCCGTCCGCCTTCAGAAGCATCCAGCGAGCGAAAAAGACTGTGCACAAGATTTCTCAACGTCGGCGGATGTTCGTTTCGCGCGTTCGTGGTTTTCGCGAAGCGCGCTACTGACGCCTGGTGCACCCGCGGCGACGGCATCAGCATACCTGCCAACTCTTCCGAATTTTTCGTAAAATGTACGAATTGGGACTAATTTTACGATTTTCCGAATCTTGCTTCAAATTTTACAAAAAAAAACTTATATAAAAAATATATTTTTTTTTACATTTTTAAATAAAACATTGCTGGCGGTACTTTGCACCGCCACAGGAGGGCGATAAGTACTGTCTACGGCAGCGTCGTGGTTTTTACTATCCGTCTATCCGTTGGCCATGGATCCGAAACCAATCCAAAGCCCAAAGCCTTTGTTCTTGTGTTCGGCGGCGCACGTTGGTTCGGCCGGTTCGGCGTGTTCAGACCGTTCAGACGTGGTTGGGCCTGTTTCGGCCAGTTTCAGGCGAGCAGTGCGGCGTCTATGTGTGTTTGTTGCACGTGTAATCGTAGCATTCCCCTAGTCGCGGTGGCTTCTCGGCGTAGTGGCGGACTCCAAACCTCAAAAGAGGTACTTTCAGGTGTTCCTGTAGTCCTACGTGTCGGAATTCCCGTGCTTCGTGCCGTCCAAAAAGGAAGAGAAATTTGGATTCTGTAGCACGTGCTGCACGTGTGATGTAAGCGTTTCGCACGGTGGCAAGGCTGACATTAAGCTGCAAATCACTTCGCGTAAACAACCTCCCCCCCCCCCCGCCCCCTGCGGCCGCGGGAGTTTTACGATTTTGAAAGTCCACAGGTTGGCAGGTATGCATCAGGGACGACATCGTGAGTGTGCCCAGGATTTCTCAAGGGAGGCGGATGTTCGCTCCGCGCAGTCGTGGTTTTCGCTACGCGTGCTACTGACGCCTGGTGCACCCGGCCGCGGCGACGGCATCAGGGACGACATCGTGAGTGTGCCCGGGATTTCTCAACGGTGGCGGATGTTCGTTCCGCGCGGTCGTGGTTTTCGCTAAGTGTGCTACTGACGCCTGGTGCACCCGCGGCGACGGCATCAGGGACGACATCGTGAGTGTGCCGGGGATTTCCCTACGGCGGCGGATGTTCGCTCCGCGCTGTCGTGGTATTTGCTAAGCGTGCTACTGACGCCTGGTGCACCCGCGGCGACGGCATCAGGGACGACATCGTGAGTGTGCCCAGGATTTCTCTACGGCGGCGGATGTTCGCTCCGCGCGGTCGTGGTTTTCGCTAAGCGTGCTACTGATGCCTGGTGCACCCGCGGCGACGGCATCAGGGACGACATCGTGAGTCTGCCCGGGATTTCTCTACGGCGGCGGATGTTCGCTCCGCGCGGTCGTGGTTTTCGCTAAGCGTGCTACTGACGCCTGGTGCACCCGCGGCGACGGCATCAGGGACGACATCGTGAGTGTGCCCGGGATTTTTCTACGTCGGCGGATGTTCGTTCCGCGCGGTCGTGGTTTTCGCTAAGCGTGCTACTGACGCCTCCCAAGTAGCACAGAAACATTCCAAAAACATTCCAAGAACATTCCAAGAACATTCCAAGAACATTAGCAAGAACTTTAGCAAGAACATTTGCAACGTTCTCGGTACGTTTGCGAATGTATCTGGGAACGTTCTCTAAATGCTCTTAGAACGTAGCATAGAGACTTATCCATCACATCTGGGGAACATTCTCCACGAAATGTTTGCAGAACGTTGAAAGAACATTGAATAAACATTCACAACATTCTAAGAATGTTTCGAAAAGCAGACTAATGTTTGCAGAACATTCTCAGAACAGTAAATCAACATTCATGGAATAATGCTTATGGTAGTTCCAGGTATCTATTCTGAAGAAAAGAAGAAAAACCACAATTGGCCGAATGCAGACTATGTCATCAGCAAAGGATGTATCATCGACGGAAGGAAGAGGAATGTCAGAACTTCAATTTAGACGGAGTGCGCTATGATTTCAGGCTTCCACGAAACACCATCGAACTTGTTGTTCACAAGGTAATGACGTCACGAAAGGTAACCAAACGGGGGCGCCACCGAAACATCTCGCCGCAGCACCAATGAGCCATACTACATATATGGATGTGGTAAAGCTCCTCACAGGGCGATAAATATTTTTTATCGAAAGATATTTTACAAGGCGCAGGAACAAGATTCCCGCTTTCCTAGCGCACTAGCCTGAGCATGTACTAACGACAATTTACTCCTATCTGACACTTGTCAACTTCTTTCATTCAAAATGTGCTGCATACATAACCGATTACTCACTCCGAGCTTAAGAACAGATACACATGGCACCCCACATTCAACTGCAGGATAAAGCAGTTTGCAAAGTTTTGCACCCCACATGATAAAAATCGGGTCTATTCAAAACCACCTCTACATACGCAGTGAGTGCCAAGTTCATTATCAAGTTTTGAAAACCATTGCTTTTCTCCTACACCTTATATCACATTCCTCGGTAGACTCATATAAGATAAAACTGATCCCTTATGCTAAGTTTCCAGGAACTCCACTTAATTTGCATATTTTCGGCACAAAGTGGCATATAGTGGATGGTGTTTCGAACCACAGGTTGCGTGAGAGCTCTGCAAGGTTGGCTTCACCTGCAAAAATTCTAAAAATGTTCGCAAGCGAACGTTCCAAGAATGTTGCGCATATGAATGTTCGAAGGGGAACGTTCTGAGAACATTGTGCATACGAATGTTCACCAACGAACGTTCCTAGAATGTTGAGCAGCTTACCTTGTAGGGAATGTTCGCATACGAACGTTTCTAGAACGTTCCGAACGGTGTTTTAACGTTCCTTCAACATTCAGAACACCCAGAGAATGTTCGCACGACATTGGGTGCTACGTGGGCTGGTGCACTCGCGGCGATGGCATCTGGGACGACATCGTGAGTGTGCCCGGGATTTCTCAACGGCGGCGGATGTTCGCTCAGCGCGTTCGTGGTTTTCGCTAAACGTGCTGCTGACAGTATACGTGTGAGTGTCCGTGTGGTGCACCTGCGCGGTTTTATTAGTTGACCTACCGTGCGTCTAAGAATTCACCCAGCGGCATTGTGAGTACCTCGAGAGATATCTTTTGCGGCAAAGGACTTGATTGTTCCTATTTGGTCTGATTGCTTTTGTCTACAGCTCTGCAAATTGTTTCACTGGTATCGACCCGGTTAAATAAATACATAGAACCTTCAGGTCTATATGGACTAACCACTTTAATTGTTAGCGAACCGCCCAGCATCTGGTAAACATACACCAACCACGGTTCACCGGCTTCCTCCTAAGTGCCTTCCATTGACGTCCGAAAAAAGAAAGAAAAACACGGTAAATTCCAGCCAATCTGGTGATCTTCTGGTAAATTCTGGCTTTACTGGAAGTGAAGAGTCCTATAATCCAGTAAAATAGATTTTTACTGGAAATATACTTCCGGTAAACATTCGGTGACATTCTGGTAAAATATCTGGTAACATTCCGGTACAAATCCGGTAACATTCCTGTAAAACAACCAGTGACATTCTAATAAAAAATCCGGTGACATTCCGGTAAACTGCGGCTTTACTGGAAGTGAAAACAGTCCCATAATCCAGTAAAATAGAATTTTATTGGAAATGACATTCCGGTTAAAAATATTTTTCAATAGGGAAGCTAATGTGTTTCCGTAATCCTCATAAAACAATAACGTTTAATATTCCGCTGGTTCTACATCGATCTAACTGCAAGAGATGTAATTGTATGCCGCTTGAATATGTATCTTCGATAAAATATCTGGGTGTCCACTTTGATGAACATCTTTCTTTGAATAGTCATATTGATCAGTATCTTGCGAAGCGACTTCGCGCAGTATCTGCATTTTTATATCGTTTGCGAGGTGCAACCAACCTGACTTTGAGAATGAGGGTTTTTCAAGCTCTGGGAGAGTCGGTGCTTCAGTATGGGGTCACGCTTTATGGTTCTTGTTCGAACTCTAGAAAAAGTAAATTAGATAATATTTTGCATAACATTTGTAGAAATTTAGCGTATGGAACCAAATTGGAGGAGTTAAGCACAGAGTCAAAAATGCGTTCGCTACAACTTTTGTCAACTGAAAGATTATATATCTATGAAATACTAGTTAAGAATTATTATAACGGTACGTTTAAGAAACCTGTAAAAAAACAAAAGGTTTTGAGAAAAATAGAGCGGTTTGCCCTCCCTAGTGTATACACAAATTACGGAAAACGGGTTCGGTCTTTTTACGTTCCTCATTACTTTAATTTGTTGCCTAATGAGCTTTTCCATCTACAGTCGTTGAAAGTGATAAAAAAAGAGCTTAGAAATTGGTGTTGTACCTACGATTTTTAAATTGTTGTACGGGTTAAGGGTACGGCGTTTTTCTGTTTATTTTGTGCTTTGCGTTATTTTGAGTTTGTTAGTAGTTTCTCTGCTGGTTGCCAGGTCACGCCTACAAGCACAAACGTGCTTGTACGGACCTGTTTTGTAATGATGTATATTTCTTCGTGCAATAAAGATATTATTATAAAGATATTATTATTATTATTATGACCAACTAGCAATCTGCAAAGAAGTTCGTTATCAGATAACGACACTGGTTAATACTAGAGTCAGTAGTCGAATATATCTGTCTATGACGTGTGCAGAATGCATTTGCTGAAATCTAATATAACAGAAAAGTAAAACAAAAACACGTAATGAGTTTTTTAGGCGAAGATGTAGAAATATCTCAAATGAGCAACTTAATCTTAGTCTCGGTTTTTAGTAACCCACGTAATCCGTCTAGAGGAAGGAAAGAAAAGGTTGAGGTCATTAGTATGCCGCAAGAGTTACAAGTGAAGCCTGAGTAACGATATAGAGAGTTCTTGACAGCAGGCTGACTTTATTTGCAGTAATTTTAAATGTAAAAAAACACACAAAAACAAAAACAAAAAAAAAAGTTTTAGGATCATCTAACTTAGCCAACTCACAATCGGCATCCTAATTACCGGCGAAAGCTCTAGTGCTCATGCGGGACCGCAGAGCACGAATGAATACCAAACGCTGACCGAAGCAATCCTCTAAAGAAAATTGAAGCCAGCGAAAACAAATAAAAAATAACGCAACCGAAAATAGAACTTGAGACACCCTCTCACCTCGTACACGCCACAGGCTAGGATATTAACTATAAACCACAAACAAACAAGGTAACAAAACGTGCGAGGGTAAACTGAGAAGTTGGCTTTCCCGGCGAAAAACCAAGTGCTGAACAAAAGAAAGTTGCAAAGGCCGTTCTTGGGGAAGCGATTGCTAGGACTAAAGAAAGAATGGGGAAAGACAAAATGAATCGAGGTCTTTCTAGCTCTTCTATGCGTGACAAACGGCCTGGAAGTTTGCCAAAGAGGCTCGTATTGTTGGTTGTTGGCAGAAGTATCGACGATTGTCTACGTGTACAACATATACCCGGGGGTTGGCGCGCACACGCGCGTAAACAAAGTGAGCATCCAAATAGCGCAGAACCACTTAAACGATTGGGAGTTCGTACAGCCGAAAATGTTTTCACAGCATCAAGGTCAGACAAAGAAAGCGAAACAGGAAGAAAGAGGAAGAGAAAAAGAGAGAGCGAGAAAATCTGGTCCTATCTCTGGCGCACAGGACTGAAGAACGCCAAAGCTGGGTTTCACGTAATTCGGTTTGCCCTCCTCCTCCTCCTTAATCCTTAAAAGTGTACACTCCCTTTAAGACCGGAGAGGTACCGTCGCAGGTCCACGTAAAAGCACCCTCAAACACGCTGCATTCTCGCTTTCCAGTCAACGTGCGGCCTTTTGTGAGACGGTAATTAATTGGAGAAAGGCGAGCGGGAAGTTCAGGGCTGCCGGTATGATATGTATACAAAGGCCCTCAATGACGCTTATGTGATTAACTTCAGGATAAGCTGGGCTTTGTGCCCACTGCCTCGCGGAAGTCCCGGGTTATTGGCTTGGGCGGTGGGCAGATTGGATACGGGGACGAAAACAGCGTGAGACGACGGAAGGAACACAATCCCCAAACCCTCGCCGAACGAGTAGGCAAGAAAATTATGAAACTGGGATAAGCGCCTTTCCAAATGTTATTAAAAAAAAAAAAAAAGTAACACCGCGTCCCTGCGTTGTGGACGCATGCGCGTTCTCTGATATTCCCCGAAAGACTGCTGATGCAAATGCTTAGCCCAGTATACGAAGCTTGCAGCACACAACAGACGATATTTGGAATGGTCTGTATCTTCCACGGAGAATTTCGCATTTGCAAAATTTCGCTTCTGTGATATATACACATATATACAAATATATCACACAAGCTATTATTTGTAAATGCAAAACGTGAGTTATATATATATATGAACACACTTTTTATTTTTTTGCTGTTTTCACTGGTGAGGCATAACGGTACTGTGGAAGGGTTTTTGAACCGGACGTTTGTTTCGGTATCGCTCCAGAAAAAGGGGTATTGGCACGTTTGGTGTCCGTCCTTATTTACAACAAAGTGATTCCTCCAAAAACCGAGCTCGTGCAGGTTGTCATCAGAGGATTTCAATAGCTATTGCCATAAAGATGCAGTCTTACCCTATTTAGAAGAGTAATATAAAGTAAAATTAAAATATTTCCGGCGATCTCAATATTATAAAGTAATGCGTGGTACAAAATAAGGGAAAAGAACAATAAATAAATAAAACCTTCGTACCAGTAAGGTATAGTGAATGAAATTTTCCACGCATGGTTAGACAGTGAGTGCGATTGCCATGCGATTTTTTTAATAATAGACTTGTTAATAAAAAAATAAAAAATTGTCGGAATGGTAACGGTAGCAGTACTGAAACATAATCTAGCTAGTAAATCTTAACAATGAAAACCGGAGATTGAAGAATATATCGAAATAAACAAAACGTTTACAAAAAAAATCTCCGTCCTATACATTTCTCGATCAAGTGTTTTTCATTTAGAATGACCAATTAATTTGCTGATTGATTTAAATCGGTAAAAAAATTGGTCGTTGTATAGATGTAGTATGTTGCATAAATTTCCTTAGAACTACGTAAGGGTGGCACAAGAAATAAGAGGAGGGGGGGGGGAGGCGATTTATTTATTTATTTGGAAATATTGCCAGGCACCTAGACGGTGTCCATGGCAAGGTGAGCACGGTACAGCAAGTACACGGTACAATGTAGACACACAAAGAATAGCATAACAACAATCGACAATACAACGCAAAGTGACAAGAGCATACAAATAAGGAAGAAAAACCCCAGCAACACTCGAAGATATTCGAGACACAAAAAGCAAACTCATTCTATGACAATAAATTATTAGTAACTGCCGCGACAAAACAAGGAGATGTGTGCTGATTAATAACGGTTAGAGGTAATTTATTACATTTATGAACAGTGCACGATATGAAGGAGTATTTAAAAGAGTCCTTTTTAGATTGTCACACTATAATGGTTTCGTCGTATTTTTTGCGTGTCCATCTGGATGTTGTCTTTCCCATGCTATAATGAATATGTCGAATGTTAGTGTCTTTACGTTTATGTTTCTTTTTCCCTGGGCTGCTACGGGGGGCAGAGGCTAGTCAAGCAGCGTGTCAGCTGCGTTTTTCTCTGCCCCCTTTCTCTGATTCAGGGGTCAATAAAGAATTTGAATTTGGTTAACGCTTCGCCGAGTCGCGCTTGAGAGTCGCGTGAACTGCCCGTGTCGCAGAGGACGCGAGCTCGGCCGCTCGGCCGCTGTCCAGAGTGATGAGCGAAGATTGTGGAATCACGGCAGGCGGATCGGCGTCTATAGGCCTCCTGCGCTAAAGCTTTGAACGTATCGTGGCGCCCTCCGGTGGCGGGTGATAGTGTCTGAGTAGTATAAGTCCCGCGGCCCCGCACAATAACAGATCTGTTCGGGCGGCTGTTTACCTCTGTACGCAGCTGCTATTTGTGCGTTCGCGTGGTTACAACTCAAAATATGACACCCGTAGTCGTCGTCGCACAAAGAATACGGGCTCGCCCCAAGCTAGTAATTTTTTCTTCATCCAAGCATGTCGAAACCGGGAGCAAGCAGCGCGGCCTCGATGCGTTCGAAACGTCGCCATCGACGGTACTGTTGGGTCGTCAACCGTCAAGAACGGGAAGAACCCCGCAGTAAACTTCTACAGACTCCCTTCGAAACCGTACGAAGTCGAGCGCAGGCAACGATACTATAGCCGCCCAGCGCACTGAGTAAGCGAGACTTGTTTTTCTCGCCCTCCTAGTTGTATTGCTAAGCCTGGCCACTCTATCAAGCGGCCGTGGGATGCATCGAAACGTGTGCCATGCGAAGTTTACGAACAGGAACACTCTATACTGTCCGACCAGTGGCGCGATCCGGTTCAACTATACATCTTTTGTGAAACTGTTGCTTGGGCGAGTTGGTTTTGCGGGCTTCCCAGCGCACAAATAACACGCACACATACACTAGAATCTGAACAAACACACTACATACACGCGCGGTGTCTATGTTGTGTGTCTGTTCAAATTCTAGTATGTGTGATACTTGTGCGTCGGAAAGTCAACACTCCTTTGCAACATGAGATCAGCAGTAAAAGTAGCGGCTCCAGCGAGGGCTTTCCATTGAAAAGAAGACCGTAAGCGCGCACCATCAAAGAACAGAGAGAAAGAAGCAAGTGCTGAAGGCGGATCTCATGTTGCGTCAAGCTTACAGCACAAATGCGTAAACTGCAAGAGCTCTAGAACCAGCGTGGAGTAGGAACGATCTGCTCGGCCGACAGACGGCCGGTCGCCGCTCGATGGCATGCGTCTGCTTTCGCGCATTTTTGAGGGTCGTCATCAGCTGATGGCGTTGGCTGTACGGAGGGACTGCAGTTTGGGAGCTTTTGCTTAGAAGGTGCGTTAACGTATCTCGTAATGCTCACCTCAAGCTCGACATCATAGGAAGCTCGCTGTTTTTGGGAGTGACAGCGCGCCTAAACCAAATTTGCGGCTTCTTGTACGGCGTAGACGCAGCTTGCAGTAGCATGCATCGTAGAGTTTCTTCCTTTTGCGAAATGTTGAGGAACGAAAAACGCTTTCCATGTTAGAAATTGACTCGATTCCGTGCCGTAAAACAATCGAAAGGGGTGAATTTGTATCGCCGGCTAACGTTTTCACGCGGGACAGCTTCAAATCCGCAAGTTTGTACTATCCAATACCGATAAACAAATCGCAGGGGGCGCTACAAGCCGGTTTTTCCGCAGCGCCACCTGGGCAAAGCAGGAGGCCTATTGCCGTTTCAGTCAGAGAGGAGCGCGTCGCGTTGAAACGAGTAAACGAGCAGTCCAGCAGATAAGAAAGGACGCGCGTGCGCACTGCGCTGTTCTCGTCTGGGCAGCATGGGCGGCGGCGCGCCGTCAGGGAGCGCAGCTAGCGCGGCGATGCAATTGACTTCGTCATAGAGTTATTAACAATAAACGCTAGAGGTTCAGGTGGCGCTTTGAAGCAGACAGCAAGCAGTCTAAATTTGACTTCCGGTATTACATTCCCATAGGAAAACGCAAATGCGTTTTCGCTTCGAGCTCTATTATAGGTGTAAATATTGCTTAGTGTTGTGACGGAATAAAACGTTGAGAACGTTTTACAATCGGATGTACAAAAATATGTGTCAGTTAGAGCGTTTTTTTTTTAGAATTCATAGCGTCGAACACTGCGCTAAAATTGCCTAATACACATGTATAATACGTGTTGACGTTGCAGACTGCTATTATAGGGCACGTATTTGCGCATATAGTCAACACTATGTAGCACGCAGAGTGAATCAGCTTGAGAAAACACCAAAAGGATGCTAATATATGCCAAATTGAAAAATTAAAACAGACGACAAGAACGAAGCATGGAGTTATGGAAGGAAGAACTTGTACTAGATTAGTAACAGACTATGCATGAATAATCATTGATAGCTCGTATTGATAGCTTATATGGATTGATAGATAGCTTGTATTGACATTTGATAGCTTGTATTGACATATCAGTGCGGTACAACATAGACCTGGACCGATATTTTCGCTAACTTAGACATTGCTCAGTAATTAAGAAAGAGACATTAACTAAATAAATTATGCTTTTATAATGTGAATAAAGCTACATAGTACCCGTTACGTGCGAAGAAACTTCGCTGATTTTTATTATTCCCTGGCGAGGAGAAAAATATCACGTACGTTTTCCCATAGGAATACACAGGAAGACTGGAAAAGTAGGCTGCTTGCTGTCTGCTTCAATTTGATACCGGAAGTCGCGTAGACACTAGCGCCAGCTGAGCCTCTAGCGTTTATTTTAATAACTCTATGGACTTCATAAGTGTGACGTCAGCGCTCCAAACAAACCGTTGCTAGTGGTGTTGTAATGAACAAATACATGGTACTGGATTCCGCTCCGAAAGAAGGATCGGTCAAGAATCGGACGTGGAATTTAAACGTCTTAAAATGATAGATAAAAGAAGCCTAGATTTCACACTTACCACGCAAAAGTTTGTCGAGCATGGGCTGTTTCTGCAATATTTGCGACTGCAACTTCCGGTCCTCTAGATGTCTCGAGATGCCTGTTGCAGACGACGAACGCATGACGAACGCACACGGAATGACTCAAATATGCCGTCTGCAACAGTTACAATCGTTTGCACAATGATACGATTTCGATTTTGTATTTATTTGGAACATGACAGGCCTAAGAAAACATATCAGGTTTATAAGAACGAATTGCATTTGCCGGCGATACGAGATGCTGTCTGACGAAAATAATCACGCGTATGGAGATCTGCTAAAAATACAGCGGGAAAAGCATCTGTTTAGAACATCATATCAAAGCAGCGTCGGGCCCTCTTTCTGATTTTGCAGTTGACGTGCATTGTAATGAAAGAGGAATTATTTTGACTCTAGCATGGGCGGTTTGAGACTCCGAACTTGCGTTTTTCATGCTCGCAATATGGATGTGTTTCCTGCTTGCCTCGTAATCCTCAAACTGAAAAACAATCCTACTGATTCTTCAGTTTAAAGTAAGACCCCAAGCGTGCATAAGTGAGAAGTAACGCGTCTATGAGATTTGAGTTTACTCTTACACCGAGTGTAAAAGATAAGGCCTTGCCTAGTCAGTCTCGCCCTAGCTCACTAACGAACATTCTAGGTCTCGAGATGCCGAGTGTAGCTAGATGAGGAGCTGAGCGCCACTTTGTCGACTCACAGCCAGCTGTCACGCAGACGCATCGTTGCTCGCAGCTGCCGCCATCGACGTTCATCTTTTCTTTTGTTTCTAAGTGCGCCGATGAAATCGTTATTTTCTGTTTTACGCTTGTCGATTCATTTCCATCTGCGCCAATGTACCGGGTGTTCCATTTTAATTCGAACGTATTTATTACAAAACATTCGTATAAAATCCACTAAAACGGTTCGTGCTGGTGAGTTATACGGCCAAGGGGACATCATATAAGTGGTTTTAATTAGAAACATGCTGAGCATCATCGAAAACCACTATATCAGTCAGTTGTAGAACGACTTGAAGCTCGTGGGAAACTGGGGGGCGCCTCAAACTTACCGCTCGCGTGGCAGGCGCAAAACTAGCAGTGGCGGAACGCGGATGATTATATCATCGCGTTCCGCCACTGCTATAGCTTTGCGTCTGCGGCACGAGTGCGGAAAGTTTAGAAAGTCAGCTGGTCCCTTTTAGTAATTTATGTACACACCAAATATATTTGATTGAGTGGCGCATATCCCACACCTTCCCCCGTTCTTGCCTCTCGGAACGTAAGTACGCTCGATATTCCCTCAACCTAACCAGCAAACTTCAAACTTCGCCAAGTCGCATCCAAACTAACCCCAACCTGCAGTACGCACTTCTACACCGAGGCCCCCTCCCCACCTTCACGCGCTCCTATCGCGGACCAAATTGGATTCACGTTTCAGCCGCCAGGCCGCGCTCGCCAATATCGAAGTCCGCCCGCCCGGATGAGCCAGCCCGGTAGAGCAGACGACAACCCCCCAGGGCACGCCATGACAGCGGCCATTGTCGTCGAGCTTGCTCAGAAGCGGCGCTCATATTGCACTCGCGAAGAAGCCGTGTCGACGCTAATGCGCCTCGCACCGCACGCAGCGATGTTGTCCGGAGGTTCGAAGACGCGGAGACCATCAACGGCCACCGTGCACGCACGATACACGAGGGTACGGTCCCGTGTCGTACAATCAGGTTCGGGGTCTCGTTCGGCGACGTCGTAAAATCCGAACGGCCGGCCGGTGGAGGAGAAGGGAGGAAGAGGCTCTCATGAAAATCTCGATAGATTCGCGTTAGTTTGGCGGGGTTACCCGTCGGGCCTAATCTCTTGTCGAGGTCCCGTCGATGAGACCCTCGTGAAAGCTGCCGCCGAATTGTTTGCACAGAGGGGGCTAGCGGGGAGGTAGTGCGAATCCTTCGACGGAAGAGGGGTGGAGTGCAGTGAGGATCGGCAGGGTTTTCGCAGGTACTTCGAGAGGTGTATGTGTGCATAGGACGACCAGAGCTGCAGAGTGAACGGCGTCAAGCAGGCGATCAATAAAATCATCTGAGCGATAGATGATATAATTTGGAAAACGCGTAATTTGAAGTGTACTACCTCTGGTGTTTGAGGATTCAAAGGTAAATGTGGTGCTTGTGAGAACGGTCTTTTGAACGATAACGTGTTATCGAAGTGCCCAATTATGTCACGAATATGTAGTAAAAAAAAAAAAAAATCACAACCTCTCCACGTGGTGAATGATGTTGATTGGGGCGAAGCTTTGGTCGTGCTGATGATACTGATTTTCTTGTTCATGGGTAGTGGTGATGGTGCTGATCCTTTTTTTATTGCTCATAGGTAGTGCTGAGTTCCGGGTTGCGTTTCGACTTCATTATTACTGCTTTATGGTCGGTGAAACGCAGAGCCAGTGGTTCTTCTAGCGGATCAGCTTGGATCCGCTAGAAGCCGTTGGAACGCATCTCCACCGCTTAAGTCAACGGTCCATGTCAGAAAGAGAATGTGTGGTATGGAACGTTGTTATATACGCATTTGAGAAATTGACCGCAGCGCCCTCTCGTCTATAAACGTTGAGCCAATGCCTGCAAAGTTTAATGCGATTATATACGCATTTGACCGCAGCGCCCTCTCCTGTATAGACGTTGAGCGGCTACATGCAACGTTTCATCCATGACATCCCCAGCTCTGGAGTTACTACCACATCTCAGTGCCCCCTACTCGTCCCGCAGTCGTGGCCGAGTGGTTAAGGCGATGGACTAGAAATCCATTGGGGTCTCCCCGCACCGGTTCGAATCCTGTCGACTGCGCAAACATTTTTTTTTTTTTTTTTAAGAAGACAGATGGGATGGCAATCGATGTGAGCACGGACGCCGGACGGATGGACAAGGCTAGACCCTAAGGAGCTTCGCCCCTAAAACGTTCCACCAGCTGGAGGTGGAGGCAAAACAATTTGTAGGAATATGAAGATATAGCTGGATTAGTTTTGATAATCGGTTTCTCTATCGTTTGATCGTGGGGCAATGATATTCGTACAAAACGCGAAATGCCTTTTAGATTTACTTGGCCTAAAACATTTCCCCCTGTATTGTTTACATATGTGACCACCGGTCTGTGGCATTTGATAACATAACATTTATTTGTATAGCTGGGAATTTAATATTTGCAGCAAGAATGAGTGTTTCTTGAATGTAGCCACACCAGAAAAATGACTGAACTCATGAGAGGCTATTTCATTTTTATACTACAGTGTGACGCCCGTGTGACACGTCCGATCTCAATCGTAACCACGCTTGTTGAAAAGTGTACCTTCAATAGCTAAGTTTACATCGTTTAAAGAAACATCAACGCGGTAAGAACATTGCTTGATGGATATGTTTACTACGCATAAGAAATTCCTGCATCTGGTTATATATATATATATATATATATATATATATGTAGATTACAAGCGCAGTATTCAGTAAAGTTTGTTCCGAGAGCTTAAACAGATGCTCAGTCCTGTTTGCGTATAACCAACAATACAAATGAGAAACGTTTCCACCAGACATGCAACTTTATTTACTTATTTCTTTATTTATTTAGCGATATTGCGGCTCTACATTGGATGATGAAGAAAGTGTGACGTACAATGTTAAAATATGCAGAAACAAACGAGATGCACACAAGGGCGGTCTAAATAAATATACAAAAAAAGGAATATGTACACAAAATAATCTAATTGAAATTGCGATAAACAGTGTCAGTAAATTTCTCAATTGAAGAATGTGTTGCGACCGCACTGCTTAGCGAATTCCATTTTTGTATTGCCCAAGAAAAATATTATTTGAAAACATCGTGTTTAAATCTGTACTGCCGGTTATATTTGGTATGATTGATTCTGGACGATCCGGTCGAGGAGAACGTTATATATTTATCAACCTTGATGTTAAATTTGCATTAAAACGATTACCAATATTTTAATCTGCTTATTGTTGC
This sequence comes from Ixodes persulcatus, assembly GCA_013358835.2. Classification (NCBI taxonomy): domain Eukaryota; kingdom Metazoa; phylum Arthropoda; class Arachnida; order Ixodida; family Ixodidae; genus Ixodes; species Ixodes persulcatus. Next base: position 113,157 of record JABSTQ010010372.1, on the reverse strand, counting down.
CCTAGCTTCTAATGTTTGAACGATGGCTCGTTTTTAATCAAGTCCGACGTAGAAATATGTTTTCCGAATGCGCTAAGAATGAATCTGAGGTCCCTCTTTTGAACGCCTTTCGGTTTGCTTAATCCATCTGCCATGTGGTGTAAGAGAATGGAGTAATTTTACATCAAGTCTTGTGTAAAGGGTTGAAAAAAAAAGTGCCAGCGAAACGTTGCTTTAAACATATTGCTCACTAATTACCCCAATTACTTTTTTAAGTGCTGTGCCATCTGTAATTGTTATGCCATAAATGCCGCGTTCCCTCGCGCTGACCTCCCCTTAGCCCACATCTAGAATAATTTGGAATGTATCGGTGTCTTTGTTGTGGCAATGCTCTGCATGCAGTTTTTCTTTGTATATGCCCCCCCCCCCACACACACACACACACGCACAGACAGACACTTTCAGACGTAATAAGGCCCCTGTCGTGGTACCTAAAACTTAGCATTCAAATTGTCATGCGGACTCCTCACCGGTATAAAGACGGGCGCCTAACTTACCGTACCTAGTGGATTTGACGAATATTTTGAGCACCCTGGACGGCGGCTCGGGGACACTGGTAAGGTTTCCCTGCAGTACCGCCTACAGGATGTGGTCCTGGTACAGGCTGGCCCCGCCCTGACTCATGCCCCCTCCTTGGCAGAGGGGCTCACTGGTCACACGAGGGGTGGCATCGCCCGGCCATGAGCCTGTCTGCAAAATGGGAATACGTTACCTTTAACTGCTCCATCTTTGCAAGGGTGATTTATCACGACCTGGTCCCAGTATGGTTTGCACTTCAATTCAATCATTATAGGATTAACTGAAGAATCTGGTCCTCCAATTTGGGACTGGCTCCTCCAGATCAAGGAGCGGATAGGAGGTGCGATGTGTGCAGCGATATTCCAAAGTATACATACACGGTGATGCAAATTTAACAATAATTGTATCAAAATAAAAAGAACGTTGTCATTGACAAATCTGGTTAGAAAACAAAGAAAGAATAGAGAAAGAATAGTTAGATAATTCAGAGTCAATAGGCTTACATAAGAATAAGATATGCATTGAAAAACAAAACAGAAGAGCAGAAAGCTTGGTTATGAAGAAATAATGGGTAACGCGTATTGACACACTCATAGAATGCCTAATAATCAAACGTTATCTTTGTATAATTTAACAAAATGCGTAGTCGAACTATTGGATGCCACTAGTTTTGTAAGTCGAGTAGAGTACATAACGTGGTTATTGACCCAGAAGATTGGCTGACGATTATACCATTGTCAATGACAAGTTAAGAGTTTTGGGAAAGCTGCTTCCACCCCTTTCTTCTTTTGCACAGCGAGCGGTGGAGAGAAGGTTGTCCCCTCTCCAGCCCTCGCTCTGCTTAAGTGGAAAGGGGTGAAAGGAGCATCCCCTCAACTCTCAACCTGTCACAAACTCTAAAATGAAATCCAGCAAGGTAACTCGCACACCACGAGACGTGTATGTGTACTTGCTATTTTTTTTTGTTGACCTTTATTTGAGGTGTTATTTCCGGTTGTAGAGCTTGATAGGGCACAACAAACACTTGTATATTGCAGGAGCTGCTTGCTGAGTGAGTCGACAGTTTTACGCGAGTGACGAATCTCTAGCCGGTGCCCGTGAGATCGACACCGGCCAAAAGAATCGAAGCCTGTCAATAGGCTCCACTACCTCCATGTAACGCCATCACACTAGATGGGGCCAACTCGGAAATGGGGCTCAATTCTGACACCGATTGTCCTTCGACATATTGTATGGACACGAAAGCCAATAGAAAGCTGTCGCAGCACTCACGCCCTATCTGCGCATGCCTTCAATATCACGATGTTGACGTCAAAATCTTAGTGCACAAGCTTCGATCATTGCGAGGGGTGTTGGGGAGAAGACACTCCAAATCAAATACACAATGTGTATAGTTCTGAACAAAATGATTAAACTGTGTTATATAAAACTTTATTTTAAACTTGTACGCTACTCATTGCTTGTAAGCAAATGTCTTCTAATCGACTACTTTTTAAAGTACTTTTGTAATCATTTGAATACGTTTATTAGGAAGTATTCAGAAGAGTAATATGATTAGCTTTGTAACTATTATTATTACTTTATTTTGTTACTATTTGTACCCTCTAATTTTTTAATGGCATCCTTTCTTTCTACAAGTTTCGGAATCCTCGTCCAGAGTGTTTGACAGGAGGATGGTCTGCCAAGATTCGGTTCAATTCAATTAAATTCATTTCCATTCATCTCTATTGACTTTATTGGTGGATAAGGAAGATAAGTTGTTCGTTATTCGATTATTCTAATCCAATTATGGACAGTACGAAAGAACCATAATTTTCAAACCCTACAAAGAGATCTGTCGTTTGCGGGAATCGGAAGAAATTGGAAAGGTAAGGGATACCTTTTCGAGTAACGGCCAGACACTTTTCTCCCGAAGTAATTAAGTCATCTCATTGAATACGTTTTATCCGAGGGTAATTGTAATTGTAATCGAGTACTTGTTTTCGTGTAACGTGTACAAGAATGACGTTGCAAGAACATCGACGCAATGACATGTGTCTCTGACGGTATGCTGCACCCGGCTGTGCGGAACGCTTACCAGATACGCTTTTGTATTAATCGTATCGACTGTAGAGAGTTTTAGAGAACGGTTTTTGCACACGCGATACGGTATACGATGGGCCGTCCGGTACGAAGTGCGGATATGCGAGTCTTCTGTGGTAGCGCATGCGCAGTTCGTTCCGGAGTGTCTATGTTACCTTATCGGATGTGCAGAAACGGTTCCCTAAAACCCTCTAATAACTCGTCCTTCTCGGTGGATTTGTATTAATTGTAGGGTTTTAGTAGATCGTTCTGACATATCCGATAGCGATATGACTCATGAGCTAAGACATTGGCTGAGTGTCGGGTATCGTTTAGTAGTTATTACAAACTTTGTACTACAACTTCCTATTATCTTATGTCTAGTCGGCTTGAGAGACTAAGAACTGAACGGCCGTTTGGACAAACCAAAGTGACAAATTTACGCAGAGCGTTACAATCTCCTTGGACTACGAACTTCACGCCCAGATGCTTTGTGTGGCTAGTACTAAGATGGTAAGTTAGGGAAGCGCAAACCAGTATGTTTCAAGGGCCGCTGGAGTGTCTTTGCCTGAAGGGTCAGAAACGGCACCTTTTTGCTGTCCGAGCGTCTGATTGCTTTCGAGGCCGCGCTACAAGAGGACCGCTAGCGAAAGCAAATCTCGCGGAGCCCGCACCAAAGCTTTTATTTACTGTCCAGGACGACGGACGTTCTCGGCATTCCCTCCTTGACAACCTGACTCGCAAAATTCTCTTCAAAGAATTCACCTAAGCCTTATTTGGACTGTCAATCTCGGATTTATTCGGATCCTCCATTCTACCAGGCTAAAAAAAAAAAAAACAGTCAAAAGTCTACTATAAAAGGGAGCTTATCTCGACGTTTTGACGTTTTCACTCTGGCTCTGCGCCTTTAACTAAAACCCACGATGCGACAAGCAATAAAATAAAAAAAAAGTCAGCGAACTTTTGAAGAGGGAGGTTGTCAGAAAAGTCACCTTGACAGTTTTTTGAGACCAGGCAGGAAAGAAGGCACGGGTGCTATTGTAAACAAAGGCGCGGGGGACACTGGGAAGGCTCGAAGCAAAGCAAAAGAGACGTAAAAGAGAAAAAAAAAATGTTCGTAGCTTTTGATGTCGCATCACTGATCAAACGAAAAAAATCTTTCCAAAGAAAAAAAATGAAACAAAACAATATCCTCTCTTTTACTTTTCGGAATTCGCACCGAGAGAAAAACGCCAGCCGAGAAACCTCGAACGGAGCTCGCACAGCGACTGTAGATTTCTCCGCGAGAGGCAATGCCAATTTCCTAGAGCCGGCACGTGTTCCCTTCCTCGGGCACCTTGTGGAAGCGTCGGAGCTTATGGGTGCCGGTAGACTGGGTGCACAGTTCGATACAGCACTCTAAAAAAAATCCCGTGCGTCTACTTTCCAGCACAACACTCGGAGAGCCAATCACCTCAACTTACGGAGGCAGCTCAGCGAATGGTGAACTTTGGAAATACATAAAGAGCAATAAAAAAATAACGTATCTATTCCTGCTCTCGCGAAATGAGACGATATGGTCACTAATGCTGGTGACAAAGCTGAATGTTTTAACACTTACTTTAGTTTTGTGTTTTTCCTACCTGTTATAAATAACAACACTGTAGACGGCCTCGCTCCGGCGAATGTATCGCCCATGGAAGATATCTTCTTTGATGCTCACGGGATAGGAGATTTATTGGAGGGCTTAAGTGCTTCAAAGGCTGCTGGCCCTGGCTGTATACCGACTGCTTTACTGAAATCGCGCGCACGATCAATGTCACCATATTTAAAATTACTTTTTTACGAAGTCATTGAATTATTGCTCGCTCCCTGCTGATTGGAAGATAGCGTCAGCAGTCCCAGTCTATAAATCGGGGCTTCGCAAGAGTGTCTCGAATTACCGTCCCATTTCATTAACTTCCGTTTGCTGTAAAATTCTTGAACACATCCTGTAGACGTCTATTTCCAAGCACATGCATATTCATTCTTTGTTTAATCAGAAACAGCATGGCTTTCGAAAGGGGTCGTCCTGCGTCACGAAATTAAAGGAATTTTCTCACGATATAGCTGAATCGCTGGATAGCCGTTCAACAGTCGACTGTATCTTCTTGGATTTCAGAAAAGCGTTTGTTGTGGTACCTCACGCGTTATTAGTTGAAAAATTGTGGCGTTATAATATCAACCCTCGTGTTATCTCCTGGGTTTCCGAATACCTACGTGCAAGATGTCAGTACGTGTTAGTAGACGACACGAAATCGGGTATTCCCGATGTAACATCCGGGGTTCCACAAGGGTCGGTTTTGGGGCCTTTACTCTTCTTACTTTATATCAATGATATCTCGGCGTCCGTTACATATGTATGCGAATGTCTGCAGACGATTGCGTATTGCATAGAAAAGTTAATTGTAAATTTGATAGTCTTATCCTTCAAAAATACTTAAATGCAATACAAACTTGGTGTGAAAAATGGCGGATGAATCTTAATTTGGATAAAACCGTGTGCATGACATTTTTCAGGAGAAAAATATTGAGCGAATTCCGTTATTAAATAAACAATATTAATCTAAAAATAGTTTCTGAGTTTAAGTATTTAGGCGTTTTCTTTACATCTTCATTACATTGGAGTCGACATGTCAATTATAGTGTGGCAAAGGCTTCAAAATCTTTGGGTTTTCTTGGCAGAAATACGCGAAATTTTTCTCAAGTCACCCGGGAGTTATTGTATAAAACAAATGTGTTATCTATTTTAGAATATGCCTGCACTATGTGGGACCCGCCGACTATCACTGATAGAGGTAAACAAGAAAGGATGCAAAACTTTGCGGCCCGCTATGTGTTGGGAAGGTCAGTAAAAGATAGAGATTTTAGTGTGTCACGTGCTAAACAGACTCTACAGTGGGATACACTCGAACACCGTAGAGCAAAGCTTCGCTTGAAGTTTTTTCACAGCATATATCATTCCCAAACCGGAATCCCACGTGACACATGTATTTTTTCAGCACATTATCAATCCGCCCGAGTTGATCACGTTCATAAGGTTCGCGAGTACAGATGTAGGACTGCAGTTTTTAGTAGTGCTTTCTTCCCAAAAACACTTTGCCAATAGAACCGGTTACCTTCTGCCGTAGTATCAATCTTGTCAAACGATGCCTTTTATTCTGCCCTGGAATCAGTCAAGTTGCTAAAATAAAAGTTATGCACTGTGTGTCGCGGGTTCTAGATCTGCTCTGATGTACATAAACTATCCTGCCGTTATTTGTTGATATAGAGTGATGCTGTGTGTTGCGAAGTTGTGATGTGCTTCCATGTATACAAGTACTCTTGCCGTCATTTAACCCAACTGTATTTCACAAGAAGCCTGCTTGTGTGTATTGAAGTAATGTTTGGCGTATGTAACCCCCCCCCCCCCCCCCCCCCGCTGTAATGCCGAAAGGCGCTGCGGGTATTAGATAAATAAATAAATAAATAAATAAATAAATAAATAAACATATGTATAGACCAAAAAAACGCAATCTGAGTTGTGACATTAAGCAATGCACGCGTGACGTTTTTAATGGCTTAATGTCAAAACTCAGACTGCGTTTTTTGGTCTAAACAGATGTTTCCGCCTCGTCATTTGCTGAGTTGCCTCCGTAAGTTGCGGTGGTTGGCTCTCCGAGTGTTGTGCAAGAAAGTAAACGCACGGGCTTTTTTCAGAGGGAGGGGCTCAGGGCTCTGCAGTAGTCGCTACTAAATCTATTCTTTTACACCGAAGATCAACCGTCAAGAGCCTTCGTGCAACTAATTACATAATAAGAAAGAGCATCAGAATCTCTCACACAAGCGTTAAGAATATGTATGCAAGATCACTTTCCTTAAAGGTGGCATTAATAAATACCACGACAGGTAGTGGGTGAAAAAAGGACAGCCTTTCGTACTTGGAAGTTAATAGTTCAGGCATATCAGTGTATTCGGACCGGCATTCGAGCGTCGAAGCCGGTACAAAACATTAGAAAAGGTTAAAATTCGCTCACATGTTTGACAGCGTCGTTAACATGCGTGCAAAGTTCAGCCGTCTCAATCTTCCTCTAAAACGTGCAAATATTTTCTCCTAGCGACGCGCATTTCCGAGTGCAATGCCCTTAGCTGGTGGTGTCGCTGTCGATGTACAAGAGCAACTGTTCCATGAAAATGGCGAGGAAAGTGTTCGTGACCGTGGGTCAATCATTCCTATTTAGGGTATCCTTCTTTATATATATTCGTATTTACAAAATTAGTTAACTTTTACTTTGTTTCCCAAACACCCGCTCAGTGCTTTACCGCAACGTAAAATCGCGCGTAGTATTTACCAAATAAAATATCCATAATAGATAGTAACCTCGACGGTTAATGGAACAACAACTCCGAGCACAAAAGCGTCTCGATGAAGCCGTCTTTGCTTTGGCTGTAAATATCTCGGTATTTACGGAGAAAAGGTACTAAGACATATATAATTATGTTCTTAAAATACGCATATATTTAGTGTTCCTTCTAATGCAGGTTTTTGAACATTGATCAAGTAGAAAAGAAAGAAAAGGCAAGTTTTTTTCAACTTTTAGGTACTCATTTCCGTCATTATTTTCTCTCCCCTTCGGTAGTTTTTTTTGTATGCGGGAAGCGCAGATAAGCCAAACATACTAATGTAATCCGGAGCGAAAAGACTTTTTTTTTTCTCAATGCCTCTGCAATAAAATAACACCTTCAGTTTGGAAATAACATTCTCTTTTCTAGAAAACGCAAACCAAATATAACATTAAGAAAAAAAACTTTTACTTAAAACAACAACAAAAGAAGTAATATAGTAGCAAAGTACGTGTTTTTCATAAAGCACAGAAGATCTTTTCAGTCGAATGGGTGCACTTTCTATACGCAGGCGGGAGCAGCCATTGGGCATAATCTCATTCTGTCTCTCTTTGGAGCTCGCTGAGAGTTTTCAATAACCGAAACCGACACAATGAGGGGCTATAAATTGCGTCTTAAAAACAAAGTAGCGAATGCTTTGGAGGCAATCATGACAACGCTCAGAGACTTAGACTCCCAGCTGAGATTTTAAAGGCGTAATTTTAAACCGCGCAGCCACCATGCGATCATTTGTGTAAACGGGAGGTAGTTTGGACGCCCCTATACTGAATAACATGTGCTCGAAGGGCGACCAATCGTTTATTTGGTAAGGTGTGTTGTATTATCTAGAATTATTTATTCGTAACAAAAATACTTTATTTCATATCAGTATTGCGAGCAATTCATTATTTGATTATTTAGAAGCAAATGTTAAAATAATTTCGAACGTTATTTTATGCTTCTTCTAGGAAGTTGCCCGCATGCCGTACCTTTAGCAAGCTCTTTGTTTGCTCAAACGCTCGTGGAAGAAAAGCACTTCTTTTCGCGAGTGCAAATAAGCAAGACAGTGTCATTCCTGAGATTTATCCCCAAGTTAAATAGATAAGAAACACACCCAAACACACACACACACACAATTGCTCCACGGCATTACAAAAGGGGTACCTTTTCACTTGTTTAGTAGACCAATAAGATATTTGACGGAGGGGTGTGTGGAAGGATGCAGAATATTTCAGAAAGTTTCTTTAATTTGCTCAATACGCTTCATAACAAACGTTTAGAAATTTCCCAGACTTGCGCGACAGAAAGTGTGGTTGCAAGAAATAAAATGAAATTATTTGTTTATCACTTTAGTATTTATTACTTCTCTGCGTGTATTATTGTTAATATTTTGTTGATTTTATGGTTCGGTGAAGTCACAGGGGAAACAACATCTAAATTTATTTCTTCTTATTTTTGTTAAAATGTAGGCATCAAATAAAATAACAACATGTAGAGGGGGATGAGACAAATATCTTCAAACGTTCCAACCTAGTGGCCTACACAATAATAAACTATTACTAAAGACAATTGAAAACTTAAAAAAAAATAAAATGCACCATTTATTAAAAAAAAATAAAGATGTGCAGCCACACGCGATTTTAAATACTGGATTTCACATTTCAGATCCATTCGTTACTACGAACGGACATCCATTTCTTTGTGATCATGAATATGACAACCAATACAAAACTCACAGCTAACAAAACCTTACTTCGAAAACTGCGGGATTTGGAAAATATAAAGCGCGAAATCTCTACATAATTTTTGAGAGATTTATTAATAATAATAATAAAAAAAGAGTGCAGCAAAAGTGGAGCTTACCGTTAAAAATATATAAATCAAATTACGGTTTTGTATTCTCGCTGTTGTCATATGAAAAGAAAAAAAAAAAGGAGATAAAAACGTTTTTTTTTTGTTTGTTTTAGTTAGTAAGAAAAACCGCGTTAGTGTTGTTTTATCTATTATGATTACTCCAACCAGTCTACTCACTCCCTTTCTCGTCTTTCTCGAATTATGGTCGTTCCAGTTCTAGAATACTGCGGAGTCCGGGGCCTGTTTTTGTACAAGGCTTGTAGAATGGAGATAGCACTACTACAAAGTTGGGTCCGGGCGCATATGCCTCTTTATCTCACGCTGCGCGGGTGGAGGTAGCCTGCGCTCGCCAAGTGTACCGCTTTGTTTCTGACAACGGAACGCGATAAACTCAACTAGAAAAGTTTTACGGGGAGTCACAACCAACACACTGTTGTGTTGCGGAATCCTGAGCAACAGTCGCTTGAGTGGGAAGGGTGGTAGCACTGCAGCTCAATGCTTTTGGGTTGCGAGCCAACCGTTCTGCGGAATGGAAAATTCAATTAAAAACAATATTGACGTGCGCTCCAAACAGCGTAAAGCTTGGATGTTATTTTTACTTATCTGTCCGATGCCACTATTTAAACAAATATGAAACTTGATCTCCTCAAAGGGGTACGAACCAAATTCCACTTTACCATAATTCCCTGAAAAGCATCACCTAGATGACTGGTACGCAAAGAAATTGTCTCTGCTTCTCATCCTTCTCAGCCTCGATGACACAATCACTAAGTGAGGCTATCGAAAACGGGAGTTTGTTGACAAGCGAGCATGCAGATAGTTACTTCGGCACGACCTGTACTGCATGGCGAAACCTCGCGGGTGCGTCCGCGTTGAATGCGACTAAAGATCGAACGCTCGTGGAAAGCGGGCATCGGAGACAGAGCTGTCAGGGCACGGCTCATTGCGTTTCCGTTTTTTTTTTACATGATTGCTTTCCTCTTTTTTGAGTTTCTTTTAATAAAACAATGTGGTTAAAAAATAAAAGCCGTTTACAACTCCCTGTAACGCCGAAATAGAGCGCAGGTCTTGAGGAGGGGAAGGCACGGGGGGGGGGGGGGGAGGGTCACATGGCCTGGGGGTGACGTGACCTCGAGGGGTGGGGGGCGCAGAAAATTTTCCGCTAAATTTAGCGGGGAAAATTTACCGCTAGATTTAGCGGGAAAAATTTTCCGCTAAATTTAGCGGGGAAAATTTTCCGCTAGATTTAGCGGGGAAAATTTTCCGCTAGATTTAGCGGGTAAAAATTTCCGCTAGATTTAGCGGGTAAAAATTTCCGCTAGATTTAGCGGGGAAAAATTTCCGCTAGATTTAGCGGGGAAAAATTTCCGCTAGATTTAGCGGGGAAAAATTTCCGCTAGATTTAGCGGGAAAAGTTTCCGCTAGATTTAGCGGGGAAAATTTTCCGCTAAATTTGGCGGGGAAAATTTTCCGCTAAATTTGGCGGGAAAAGGTTTCCGCTAAATTTGGCGGGGAAAATTTTCCGCTAAATTTTGCGGGGAAAATTTTCCGCTAAATTTAGCGGGAAAAAGTTTCCGCTAAATTTGGCGGGGAAAATTTTCCGCTAAATTTAGCGGGGAAAATTTTCCGCTAAATTTAGCGGTGAAAATTTTCCGCTAGATTTAGTGGGGAAAATTTTCCGCTAGATTTAGCGGGGAAAATTTTCCGCTAGATTTAGCGGGAAAATTTTTCCGCTAAATTTAGCGGGGAAATTTTTCTGCTAGATTTAGCGGGGAAAATTTTCCGCTAGATTTAGCGGGGAAAATCTTCCGCTAGATTTAGCGGGAAACTTTTTCCGCTAAATTTAGCGGGGAAAATTTTCCGCTAAATTTAGCGGGGAAATTTACTAGGGCTGGGCAATTGGTCGATTAACCTACCGATTAATCGATTAATGCTTTGATCGCGATTAATTTGTTTAACCGGTTAATCGGTAAAATTTTGACGAACCAAAATTAAATAAAAATGAAATGCTTTCGCGATGCAGACATGGACGAGAACACCTATACGAAGTGAAAACATTTAGGTGAAGCGTTAACTTAAGCTAAACTGCAAGGGGGACATTTGTAACTTCAGACACGTGCAGAAGGTTACACATGTCCCAGCGACTTCAACGCCGTGCGAGTGTCCGTTTAGCGCAGCAGCAACTACTGTGAACAATCAAGGGAGGTCGCCCTTCTCGGAGAATATCAACGAACATTTTTGCCTCATGGAGCCGAAGTAATAATGTGTGAGTGTTTTTAACTGTTCTCAACTGTATATTGAAGCTGAATCATAATTAAAATTAGTGTGTCATTTAACACATATTCAGCAAAAAAAAAATATAGATGCAATTTTTATTTTTAATCAATAATATTATGCATGGAAATGAACTAGACCGATTAATCGATTAATTAATCGATTAAAGGGTGGCGATTACTCGGGTTAAAATTTTTAATCGACGCCCAGCCCTAAAATTTATCCATCATGCACCGCGCGGTTACGCCGACGGTGACGGCGACGCCGCTCAAGCCGGAAATGGGCGCCTAAAGCTGCGCTCTAAAAGTAATAATCTTGTAATCGATCACGCCGTACCTCGTGTGTCCCAAGCAATTGAGCGAGGGTCATGCACGTGCGAGTAATCAACCTCGAAAGCTGGTTTCTCCTACTTAAGACTAGTGTCGAAGAGAAGCCATCTATACAGTGCTCTCTCTGCAGATAGCGTCTTCCTGTGTCCCTTTCTAGTTGGCGTCGTTGCTTTTGCCATTAGATTCCTGTAGTAACTAAGGCCGCAGCGGAAACTAAAATAAATAAATAATAATAATTAACAGAAAAGTGTTGCCATACACTGGCATAAAACGAGCAAAGGAAAAATAGCTTTTATGTTCCAAGTGCTTCGACGTCTCATACCGCTAGAGCAGACCAAGAACAGCAAAACCCAAACGACGAACCTCTTTTTATTTTCACAGCTATAAAAAAGGACGAGGCCTCCAGGAGTCGTTTTTTCGTTGTATTGAGGCAATTTTTATGGGCCCGAGCTTCAGATAGAAAAAGTGCGGTTCCAGGAGTGCTCTTGAAGCAAAGTCGTAAAATACACAGACTCAAGTGAGAGTGTGTTAAGAACCCTTATAGGGGGTTCGTTGGTTATTCATTTTGAAGGCGGTAATGACACTTCAGATGGCTGGGGCGTCTGCTCATACGGCGAATGGTGCAGAATTTCCGGAAGTACTTACTGCGATCGTCTTCGTTTGTGATAAGGCGTGGTGTGCCGAGGTTTTGTAACCTTCCTTATTTTGTTTAGACTCTTTAGATATTCCATACATTATAAAGAAGAAAAAAAATGTACTCCTTTCCAATCTTGTACACGTTACTCAAAAATTTAATCAGTTACAATTACAAATATTTTTGTTGAAAAAGTATTTAATTGGATTATTTGATTACATGTGAAGCGAAGTAATTGGCCGTTACCTAAAAATAGTAAGCGTTACTTCTCCGATTATTTCAGATTTTCAAGACGACAAATTTTTCTGCCGGTATAAATACGGGCATTTTGTATTGTCCATTATTGGATTAGAACCACGGAATCATAAGCTATGCTCGGCGTCAAATATTTTGTGCTCCATTGTCTAGGCTAGCGTAGATTCCGCACTGCTGCAGCCCCGCATGTGAGAGCACGTGATTTCGTCTTGCCCTTTATTCACATGCCCTCGCACATCATGCTTTGACAGAGTTGGAGCACTGCGGATGCTAGGCTAGCCTTGACAATGTAGCACAACGGAGTGGACCGCCCAGTATGCATATCTTCATAATCCACCGATTTTGTTACACCTTCCCCCTGTTACATGGTTCGAGGTTTCCTTGATAGAGAACCTGTACATACAACGGACGCTATTAGAAATGTGAGGGACAAGTAGTCACTGTTACATGAAATTTCAGTACGTCCAAAAGTAAGCAGGTTACTCTCGTAATTACTTGCTAATAAATGTATTAAAATGACAAAATAACTTCAAAAAGTAATTGATTGCAATTTCATTACTTGTAATGACACCATACCAGTCCTTTCTAAACCTGCTCATTTTATAACGACGTAAAAAAAATTAAAGGACATTACTATAAAACTGGAGTTATATTAATCATATCTAAAATTCGGAACGAACTCTTTTGTTTTGACAATATTCAAAACTTTTAACAAATGAATACTGAAAGGTACTGCCTAATACGACGTTGTGCAGACATATGTCAAATAAAAACGTAAAAAACAAAACAGCAAGCTAATAAAGAATTCACAGAGAAAAGCCGTCAAACGATAATGACAGAATTTGTGAGAGAAAAATTCCTTTTTGTGTCGAAATGTTATTTATTACCGAAGGGTCTTTTTTGAAAAGGCGTACATTAAAAATAAATTTGTTTTTCGAAGTAGAACTTTTCAACTGAGAAATTCTGACAGCGTTCACGTAGAAGGCGTGCATTGAAAAAGGAAAATACACCAAAGCTGGTTTGCATATGAAGACTGGCGCTTCAAAACATGAACGCCAGACTAGCTCACGCGAATAATTGACAGTGCAGCTTTTCGAAGCAAAGACGACAACTCAGTCTGACAAAATTGACGGTGTCTAGAAAAAAAAAAGTGCATAGTTGAAGCCTCTCTATTTTCGTTTATTTTCTTTGATAATCAAGTGTATGTATTTGTTCGCTATACATGGAATATTTACGCAGTACGCAAGATATGCATTTCCGCACTTTATATACGTGGAATTCCAAGCATGCAGTTTACATCTAAAAACAAGTACGAACTCTCAGAAGAGTCAGATAGTAGCAACGTATATGTGTAGTTTTTTTTTTGTTTTTTTGCGGCCACCAAATTTTACGTTTTTATGTATTAACACCGATTACACACGCAATATCAATAAAGAAACGTGAGAAATTAAGCTATTTGCGAGTATGATATAGCTGCTTTCTCTTCCGCGGTGCTTTCTTTATGCTCTCTGGCTAATGTTAGCACGATTACAACTAAATGTAGGAATGCGGCACCTTTTACGCTTAGTTTATAAGCTCCACTAGCGGAATTGTACACACCTGGAAATGTGTGGTTAGGTTTGATTACGAAATATTTTACCCAATAAAAGTTTGTTAAAATTCTAGGCGTAGTGTTTTCCAGGTGCGCCTTGTGGCAACGACAACATGCACGACAGTGCCTTTATTCGCCGGTTATTTGTAACTGACGTTTCCTGCTCCAATGAGAAAAGCCTGTGCTCAGAATTGCCTGGCTCATAAGTTTATTTTTATTCGGATTGTACAGGTAGCGGCCTTCCAAGCTCAAATGCAAGCTCTAGCTTAAAAAAAGAAAAAAAAAGAAATCCCAGATGGCAATTAACTTCGCAAGAGTTCTTTTTTCAGAAATCTAGTTTTACGTTTTCTTTCCGCAGAAGGGAAGTGTTCACACTTCCCTTCTGCGGTAGAGTCATAGCATGACGCTTCAAGGCGCACTGACTTAATGCTGTGGCAATAATCACGCAACAATATCTATCTCCCAAAGAATCATTTATGACAACGAAATACATAGCCGGCATAGAGGTAGAAAAAAGTGCCCTCGTTCTGGCAGACTTCTCTTTCACGTGCCGTCATTGACACCGACTTTCGGTGTGTTCGCTGTCAGCTCCAGACGTTGATCGATCTTATGTTGCACCGCGCCTCCTAGACCCAGGTCGAAGAAGGCCGTTCCTTGGGCTCTGGATAGCACCCTCGTGAGGCCTGATTTAGCGGTCCCCGAAGTTGCTTTTTCGGCTGCAGTGTTTTCTTATATTCCCCATTTATATACTTGCGGCGATTTTTGTTCTCTGACTGGGAAAACACGATTCCTTACGGCAAGCCGAATTGGGTGCACAGTTTTGTCACTATCGTTGTTTCTTCAGAGAAAGAGAGAGCTGTTGTTTTGTAGAATTCTCGTTTTTTAGAATAACTTAGATACTGTTACTGTTCTCTTGAAGATTAACACAAACACACACGCACACATACCCACGCACGGAAATTATGCCATCGTGTCAAAACGCCGCACTTCTACCTCCTGTTACAGCTATCACAAGAGCTACGAAATGTCAGAACCAGAATGAAATGAAAAGAATGAAGACGACAATGCAGCTGAGGAGCAAACCAGGGAACGACTCAATAAAATAACAGCAACATAAATAACGGCTTGAGAGAAACCTAGAAAAACATAAATCGGTGCCAATATAGATATATAAAGAAACATAAAGGGCAAATTGAATCTTGGATCCCAAGCGAAAGGCAAGAAGCGAGTTCGGTCCACATTTTCAGATTGGAGCACGCTGTATTGTCTTGCCATTGCTTGTAGGGCCAGGAAAGACGACTGCCCGCGGCGCTTAGGATTACCGAAAGGAAGCCTCAGGAAGCCAGCTGCCGAGGGTCCCCGCCACGTCGTCGCTTCGTTTCTGCTTCGCCTGAGACTGCATCGCTCCTAGCGTCTTGGACCACGCGTGAAATAATAGAGTGTTTAGTAGATCGTTCAGTCACTCCGGCTACGTTGTCCGCAATCCGCTTCGACCTCTGCAATATGTAGCCTAGCGGAACCAGCAGTTCAACTTTTAGTAGAGCGTTCGCAACCTGCTACATATTACAGCGTTACGAGAGCTAACACAACACCACTAGCGGACCTTTCAGGCACTAAGGTTTGCGTAAGACAAAACTTTGTAAAGAAATTCTTTGGAATTTTTGTTGTTGTTAACGTCGCTATCTTAACATAATATTATTTTCTTTATCGAATAAAGTGCTAATCTTTGCTTCTTGGTCAAGCGAATGATTATTATGTTTGTAATTTAATAGAACTGACGCCCAAGCTGTGCAAGCCAATCGGATATGAGTCAAGCCCCAAAGTCATCGAGATAAATCTTTAAAAAAATTAGAACAACCGTAGTTCTTTTGTTATGTAGTTTTTCACCAAAAATGAAACGCCACAAAAATCCCCTCAGATCCGCCTGCTCGCTCGCTTCTTTGGTCGGTTGTGTCCTCACGACAAAAAATGGCCAAGCGGGAGTCCGCACCCTTCGCTCAGAGCACTACGGATTGCGAAGCTTTTTTTTTCTCTCCTTGGCCGTATTTGGCATGTCCGTCATAAATCGCTACCTGTTACAGTCCTGAAACGGCTTTGTCACGGCTACTTCTCGCAGCAGCAAGATATAATCCGCCCCTCAGAACCGCGATCGCGAAGCGGACAGTCCGGACAGGCGTGGCGTGGCGGCCATCTTGAATTGTGTCCCTCGCTGGCTCTCCCTAATCTCGCCAAGACTCGTTCTCGCGAGACCCACGCCAGGGCACCGCGCTACGCGCGCTACGTTTCGCTCAACGTTCGTGAAATAGCGCGCCTCCGCTAGCTTCGGCAGCTGCGCTGATTCTCCGCTAGCATCGCACATGCGCTGTTGTGTCATCGCTATAGTGTATAGCGTAGCGGGATTGCCAAAAGGATCTACTAAAACTCTCTAACGGCGGACGAGTGAAACTTAATAGAGCGTTTTTTTTTGTACCCTCGCTTGCCTTCTTGCTTTATTTGAAGGGATAGTTGAGAACGGATTTGAATAGAGGACGTGATTATCCTGAGGCCCACCTTGGAAGCTTGTTACGGGCAGGCCGTGAAAAATAGTAGGCTGCAAAAGAATAAAAAAAAAGAAATAAAAGAAAGTGTAGGGAGGCTCTCTTGCGGTCACAAAGAGTTTTTTGCGGTTTTCGAGTGCTCATTAGGAACTTAGTGAGGTCAATAAAAAAAAAGGGGGGGGGGGCGATAGACGTACAGGGAACGTCTTGGCTTTGATCGATTGCTTTGGAGCCGAATAGCGGTCTATCTCGTTGGTCCCATTAACGATGCGACGTACGCTTTAAAAAGTAAAGCGGAACAAAAAAAGAAAAAGAAATTACATATCTTTTTGAAGAAGAAAAAGTCGTTAATAGAAAAAAAGAAATAACTTCACAAACGTTTATTGAAAAGTTACGCGCCAGTATTGTATGTGTGTGGAATGAGTTGTTAGATTGGCTGTAAATCCTAATACGTCTGGAGTAGCACTGAGTTTGTTGGAGGGGGTATAATTAAGACTGCCAGTACATGGTTTTATTACATTATATTTTATCACTTTATGTGTTAGGAACAATCTTGAAATTTCTTACGTGTCCTCTGACTATGCGCCGCCCATGACTGTGCATCGAATTGGAAAGAATAGGTACCTTCTCAATGAACGCCGTGTTGACTAAAAGATTGCTTCTCGTAATTTGTTCGGTCAGTTGCGATATATACCGCTGAACATCGCCTCGAAGCTTTTGTTGCACATATTTTAAAGTACCGGCATTTCGCAATCGTTCTTTAAAGAGCAGCCATTGATTCCGCATACAACGTTAGGGGTATGGCGTTATGCAATAAACAGTTATCAGAGGCCCTAATCTACACGGCGGGACCAAGGCACAGGGACATCGCCGCTTGCGGTGATTGGTCAGGGTCTCACCACTGACCAATCGCAGCAGACTTTGATTTCCCGGTCCCTTAGACCTGCCCCCCCCCCCCCCCTCCCCCCACCTCTCCCGGCTGCCCAATATTTGACCTACTAAATTAATTCTCCACGCACCTCTGCCGACGTGACCCACCTCCCCCTCCTAAATGTACTCCTATGCCCCCCTTTCTCCCCCCACTTTTTTCCCCCAAACCCCAACCCACCGAGAGCCAGTGACAAAAGCGCCCAGTGCGCATACACTATTGGCCCTCCCTTCCTCCTGCGGATTAGGGCATATTTGAAAGCGGAAATATTCCAGACGGGATGAAATTGTCTATCATAAGGCCAGTACACAAAAAAGGATCTAAAAAAGAACTAGCAAATTATAGACCAATATTCATACTTCCAGCCATGACACACATCATGGAAAAGTATTTAGCAAAAGTGATGACGTCAATCTGTGACAAATTTACTTTAATACTCTCAACACAATACGGGTTTCGAAAAAAAAACAAAAAAACACGACTTTGCTGATGGAAAATATTTCGGATATTATTTATAAGGCTTTAGACCATAATCAAATCGCTATCGCACTGTTTCTTGACCTATCCCGACCCTTTGATACCATAGATCATTCAGTCATATGAGTTAGCAAAGCTGTACAGAATGGGTTTTAGGGGGCCATTTCATACCGTTTTCAAAAGTTACTTTACTAACAGATATCAAATGGTGAAGCTTAACGGTCAAACAAGTGATCCAATTAAAATGAAGTTTGGAGTTCCAGACGGATCTACACTGGGTCCTTTACTCTTTAACATATATATTAATGACATAGGTCACCTGAAGCTCAAATCAAATTTATTTCAATACGCAGATGATACTGCCTTAATATTACCACACGAACAATACAATCTCGCTGCTCCTATATTTCAAAACGATATAGTACAATTAATGAGCTGGTTCACAAACAATTGTATTTTTGTCAATCGCAACAAAACTAAACTCATGTGTTTTCGCAGCCCTTATAAACAGGTTTCATTTGATGTTCCCATATTCCTTCATGATCAACATTGTGACCAGTGCGACTGCCAAAAAATGGATACTGTTAAAACAACTACCTACCTTGGTTTGCATTTTGACGAAAACGTATTATGGAGTAATCACATTGATCATGTCATACAAAAACTTCGCGTTGTTTCTGCATACCTATAGAGACTTAAAAGTAAATGTGACGTCAATCTGAGGCGTGAGGTGTACCTATCATTGGGGGAATCTGTAATACGTTACGGAATTACTATATATGGAACATGTCCTAAATACAAGCAACAAAAAATTGATAGTATCAATAATAGATGTGTTAGCAATATA
Organism: Ixodes persulcatus; assembly: GCA_013358835.2. NCBI lineage: Eukaryota > Metazoa > Arthropoda > Arachnida > Ixodida > Ixodidae > Ixodes > Ixodes persulcatus. Next base: position 94,432 of record JABSTQ010010372.1, on the reverse strand, counting down.
TACAGGGTGTTTTTTTTTTAAGCTTAACAGATTTGTTTTAGAAAAGCCGTGAAAGTTACACTTATGCCGCTTGTGGAGGTGAGTTATACGGCCAGGGGGACATATTATAGGGGGCTAATCGTAACGATCAGTCGGCTAATTAATTAACATTTGTTAATTAACTTTTTAATTAATGAAAATAGACAAATGGTTCCAACTAGAAACTTGCTCAGCGTCATCGAAAACCACTAAATCAGTCATTTTCAGAAAGACTTCGAGCGCGTGAGAAGCGTAGTAGTGCACTAAAGTTACCACTCGTGGAGCCGGTACAAAGCTAGAGGTTGCGATAAGGCGCCCGCGCGATTTTTCCGTCTCTTATCTAGCCCCAGCCTTGTACCTGCTCCACGAGTGGTAACTTTAGTGCACTACTACGCTTCTCACGCGCTCAAAGTCTTTCTGAAAATGACTGATTTAGTGGTTTTCGATGACGCTGAGCAAGTTTCTAATTGGAACCATATGTCTATTTTCATTAATTAAAAGTTAATTAACAAATGTTAATTAATTCGCCGACTGATCGTTACGATGAGCCCCCTATAATATGTCCCCCTGGCCGTATACCTCACCTCCACCAGCGGCATAAGTGTAACTTTCACGGCTTTTTTTAAACAAATCTGTTAAGCTTAAAAAAAAAAAAACACCCTGTATATATGGGTCAAAACATGAACTGGAGGAAACAAAGAAAAGGAAGAATGCAGTCGGATTATTTTCGTTTGAAAATGTTTTTAAATTTGTCGTTTTAACCAGCCATCATTTTTCGAAGGAATTCAAAGAAATACCCAACAGGATGAAAATACTCCGGCACACATAAACCTATGCAATTTCAGAAATATATACAAACTACTGGAAAAAACCGAGACACTATTATGTTCCTGCAATATTTAATAGCTTGCCCAAAGACATCCTAAGCCTGTCATCTCAGAGGCAGATGTATAAAGAAAATAAAAGAGTGGTGTTTTTTGTCGAACTGAAATGCTGAACAATGAGGTATTGCGTAAAAGCTTAGTGTTTTATCGCGAGTGTCTCTCGTTATATACGTGTTGATTATTGTCATTATGTGTTTAAATTCACAATGTTTCTTTTGTGACCATTGATTGATTGCTATCGTCGAACTGGGTGTTACTTCACAGGTGAATTTCCTACTTGGGAGTAAAATTCGTTGTTTAATTTGTTATTTTGAATGTTTGTTTCATGTTTTACCTACATTTAACCATCATTTGTGTCTACATGATGAAAATGTTTGTACTGCCATGTCCCGCATACAAGCGTATCTACGCTTAAGCGGGCAGGATTGTATGAGAGTTTTTTTCTGAAATCAAATAAACTTATCTTATCTTAGCTACATTCACAGCGCTTTCTCTCTCTCTCTCTCTCTCGTGTAGATTAGGACCCCAGAAACACTTCTCAGTAATTATGTTATCAATCTATAGGCATAACTAGTTGCCCTTTCCAACGATGGTGTTGCCACGTTGCAAATTTTGAGCGAGTTATTTTTAGGTGGCCGTCGCAATGGCGGTGTAAGTTAAAGGAGTTGCCGTTCAGTTTATGGCGACCAACGCACAACAAATTTGTCGGTCCATAAAAAAAGAAAAAGAAAAGTAGCTGAGACGCGAGATTCTAGCCTCGGAGAGTGCGTCCAAGGGACGACGAGAATGCGGAGCGCAAGTTCGTCTGCTTCTTGCGCAGAAGCGGCGATGATGTTAGAACACTAAGCTCATATTGGCCGCTTGGAAAAAAAAATAGTGTGTAGACCCATAGCCCCCTATATAGTATATACTGACAAAGCCTGGCAGATCGCCACGAGAAGCGGCCGCCGAAATGAAAAAGGTGGAGCGGCAGACAACGGATGAGAGGAGAGCCACGTGACTGGCGCCCCGCTGCGGCGAGACGCCGAAACACACTTCTCCCGAGCGAACAAGTGTGTTTCGGGTCCTCACCGCTGCAAAAGCTCTGCGCTGACGTCCAGGTTCCCCGAGAAATGGTTCTTTGATGCTCTGTGCTACCAGATCCTCGCGCTCCAAATCTACGACCGGGTATTCTATAGCTCCGTCGTCGAATTGCCAGATTTTGTGAGTATAGAGGAGGCTATGGTAGAACTCAATCGATCCAGCAATAAGGTCTACTTCCTGTTCTTTTAATCCAAGCCAATCAAAGCTCGGTGTCGTTCTGACGTCACCGCAACTCCTGCGCCAGAAGCAGACGACTCGCTCTCCGCTTTGATCGAGCTGTCCGAGGAACGCTCCGACGAGAAAGGCAGAACGCTTAAAGCTACGACAGCCGCCGAACGTTCGATTTGGTTTCTTCGCTCGGTTTATTTGGCTTGGACTCCGTTTTTCCACACAAGTTATTTTACGACGCAGCAGCATGATGACTTCAGCTAAGAATACAAAATTGTCAAAGACGTTGCATGCACCGACATCGTAACTGGACAATTGGCAACACGGAAAGTTCATACTTATTTCCTTGATCTAAAGACGACACAAGGAAAAGGGAGACGCGATACAAATACGTCAAGATGTGGGGGTCGCTGCGCTGCATCGAAAATGTTTGGCCTGCGTAATGCCTTGAAACATTAAACCTTAACCTTAAAAACACAAAAAAATATATATTTGCTTACGATGCTTTTGTAACTAGTATAATGGTCTGAAGTTGCTCTAAGTACCCGATTAATAAGAAAAATGCATTATAAGATTCGCAGCTCTCTTTTCCGCTTACAAATAACGGGGATAAAAATAGAGCACAGGTTGAGTGATAGCGTTTTATGTCTTCGCTGCATGGTACAACGGATTTATGCGAATAATGTCAGGCTTGATTGTAGATGGGAAGCCACGTGTAAACGATAAACTGCACAAAGGAAGCTCTTAAGAAATAGCACCATAAAAAAAAAGCCTAAAGAAATTGATTAGTTGAAGCATCCGAAGAATTGGACTTGAATGTCTCTGAGTTATTGCTTTGCTGCGACGGCTCCACGTAAAATTTTAAGTTGTGCGCATTTCACTCGAGTGCACCCAGAACGAAGGCGCTTTTGACAAAGAGTCAAACCCGTCCAGATTCCGGCGCCAAACTCCAAGGTTACCCGTGTATCAAAGTTGTCTTCGGTGTAGCCTCGATATATTTTTTGCTTTTTCTTGCTCTAGAACAGCCTTCTCAATTTAGACTCTTATTTTTAAAGCAAAACCCAACGTTTTTTGTTTGTTTCTAAGAAAAGAAGGATGTATTTTTTTCTATACAAAAAGAAAACAATCTTGGACGCACAAATGGTGCTGCAAGCATCGGCGTCAAAAGAAGGAACAAAGAGTTACAAAATAAACAAAAAAAAATACCGGCAAGGAACAAGTGACACCTTGGATAGTTCTTTCAAACGCACCGATTCTCGAGTCGTCGTGTTGCGTTTCTAGATAAGTCTTTTTGTTTCTCTGCGCGTTTAAAAAAAAACCAGCGGAGGCCCATTGAAGTTAGAAAAGTTTCATGGCTTCTCCTGGCTTATTGTTTTTTTAGATACTCTTGGCCCTAAACACAGAACTCTATAAATTGCCCGTAGAAACAACCAAGACGTTTCACAGCACCGGGCTTTCGAGAGAAGTACCGTTCAGAGAGCCAACAAACTTCGCACTATCCTCTCCCAGCATTCTGCTTTTAGTTAGAGGACACTTTACAAGACGTTGAAGACGAAAAGACTCCTCAAGAGTGTAATTCACAATAGACCCATAGAATTCAGTTCGCCACGATACGACGAGTTTCAGTTACGCAATTTTCATTGAGTCTGCTCTTGCTCCAACTAACCCAAAACACTTACTTCGAGCATTCAGCATTCCTACTTTCTTTACTCGCTATTTTAGGAGTAATATACATGTTCGATTTCGTTGAAGTTTTGCTTTTGCATCATCCGAGCTTTTAATTTGTAAAACTGCTCGTCTTTTCTCGTTTTATCGAGAAAGGTCTAGGCAGCCGTTTTTCGCCTTCTTTTTCGAAAGGGTAGCCGGAACTTAAAACAAAGTAAGATTGATTGAGTGTAAACGGAGCACGAATGAGCAAATCCCGTTTTAAGGCGTTTCTTCCGGCGCCAGATAAATCTTGGTTAGAGTATACAGCCGTTTCTTTTGACGCCAGGCACTCATAAACTAGAAACATATCAAGATAGACAAAAATGATTCACTGGAATGAATCCTTATTTTCAGAATACATTTTAATAAAGTCCGAGAATGAAACAATTCGGAGGGATAACAATTAACGCCACTACGGAGTGGCACATACTCCCGAAAAAGTGTTAACCGTTTTTGGTTGTTGTTTGCTTTCTTTTAAAAAAAAAAAGACGACGAAAATAAAAAAAAAACTGCAGCTGTATATTGATCTATTAATCAAACCGTTCATATGCGGAATAGCATTTTATTGGAAACGCGGCGGACGCCCAAGTTCAATATCCGTCTGCGTGGCACGGGCCGCTGCATCTACCCCCCCCCCCCCCCCTCCCCACCCAATTACCTCGTCGTACTTTTTTTTTTTTCTTTTACGAGAATTTAGTGTGAGGCGAGGAAGCATATTGTGGGGAGAGAAGGGGGGACGGGGGGGGGGGGGGGGGCAACACGAAGCCAGACTTCCGTGTTTTCGGTATAGTATACTCATAAATGCTAACAAATTACACTCTCCAGAAAAAAGGATGTAAAAGGGTGTATTGTTACACCCTTTGTCCCATATAATACACCCCAAAACTTCAATTCGACTTACAGCGCCCTACAGTTGAAGAGACGGCCCGAACGCTTACGAGGTTCTTGATAGCCGTGTGGTACAACTTAGCTAACACAAATAGCTAATGTACGTTTTACTGACTACAAAAAACATAATCGGTGTTTTCTTGGCCCTACTGTAAAACTCGGTGTTTTCTTTATGTGGTCTTTGATACGTAGTTTAGCTATTTAAAAAGTTATGTCGCACCGTTATCAAGCCCCTCGTAAAATGTTGGGTCGTCTGTTCGACTATAGGGCTCTGTGCGTCGAAATAAGTTTTGGGGCGTATTATATGGGACAAAGGGTGTAACGATACACCCTTTTACACCCTTTTTTGTTGAGAGTGCCTCCGAGCCGGTTTTATCAAAATTCGGGAAATCTGATGAACCGGAATATAGGCTGTCCTTGATTTGAAAGTACTAATCTTCACGGGAAAAATTATGAATATAGAGCTTCAGTTTGTGTTGCCCCCCCCCCCCCCCCCCCACACACACACACACACACACGCACGCACGCACACGCACAGACCCTGAACTGTCCGCTGTGACTTCTTTCTTCGGGAACAACACCCCTTGTCCCGTTTTCTTGTCTTATTATTACTGGGACGATTTTCAAGTTTTCAGGTCTTGAACGTATTTTCTGGAATCTAGGCTATCTTGGCAGAACCTAAAGCAGAGTCCTGAGTCGCTGCTAAGAACCTGGCACTGCGGTCGTGACCGTGACCAACACCTCACAGATAACAGAGTCACAGTGCCGAATGTTCTACTCCCCCTGAGGCGGACTAGCCCGGGGCCCAGATTGAACACAGGTGCGGCGTCAGCATTCGGCTACGTGTCGTGTTCTCCCTGATTGAACTCGAATCCCGGGAGAACACCTGACGACGTGACGCTTGTATTCATTATGTGCCTAGACGCCTCGGTGGCTCCGAGGCGAGAGCGCCGGCCTACGGATTCCCATGTGGGGGGTTCGAATCCCGGCCGAGGTGCCCGCAATCTGACGGAGGCTTATTGCGGAGGAGGCGCCGTGTAACCGAGCTTTCGGTTGCACGTCAAAAGATCCCCAGGTGGTCCAAAATACTCATCAGTCCTCCGCTGGGGCGTGCCAGATGCCCGTCGTTGGTTTAGTTTAGCACTTAAAACCCCCAAATTTGACTTTGACTGTCATTATGTGCCTCGCGGTGGCCTCCTCTTAGTGGCGTAGAGATTACAGCAAAACCGCCTCGTTTTTTGAGGTAATGCCGTGACACGCTTCTAATGCGACCCAGGTGGGTCAGCAGTAAAAGCTAGGATCACGTTCATGCTTTCCAGAGTCAGTTTTCTGCCCTTGAGCGCGCTGTTCCTCCGCATTCCTCGTGCCCTCAAACTAAATTAGCTGACAGGAAACCGCAATACAACATTTAGTCGGCCGAACGACGTCAACGTTTGAAAAAAAAAAAAAAATAAAAATAAAAAGTGCACTGCGCTTGCGTATTGGTTGGACGTCGTTACACTCGCCCATTGAGACATTGTCGGAAGAGCGTTACTATGGGGCTACTTATTATATGGCGAGGCATCATTTCAACGCGATATCGTTAGGGAGCTCGTGTCGCAGAAAAGCCGGCGTCGGTGGCGTCGTGACGGGAAAATCCTGATTGGTCGAAAGGGTCAAGACAGTCCCAGCCACATGACCTCGCGCGGGAATTTAATACAACCCCCGACGCTCACGTGAAACGTGACGTCACGCGTGAAGTGTAAGTGGTTAAAGGACATGACTTAAAGGTCGCCGCATGTTTCAAATGATTTCACATTATAAAGTTCTTCATTTGTCTTAAAGAGAAATTTGAAGAATTTAAGCGGGATTCGAACGCAAGACCCTTCGATTGCGAGTCAGGCACGCTATTGACTAGGCCTTGTGCGCCGCACTAGGACTACGAGAAGCGAATGAGAAGGCGAAGCGAACGAGGCCGAATAACGCTATCGCGTTCCACTCTGAAAGGCGAAGCTTAAGCCTCCTCTAAGATATTTTGTGACCGAAGCATGAAAATAGGTTGAGTTGGGCCTTCATACCTTTTGCCATGACAATGGTCTTCTGGGCCAGGCCATGAAAGAAACGAGAAAAATTGTCCTCGTTTCTTTAATTTTTTTTTTTAACGAGCGTGTTTGTGATTTAGAATTGTTTTGATTCGTTGTTCGATCTACAATGAACAATTAATTCTACGAATTGCACTGTCCGTGCAATATTTAATATCCGAGATCGCGTATATCTTATAGCGTAGCATTTCTCCGCGTGACGGCCACCTTGGAAGAGTTGGGCGCACACCCCGGAGTTGTCTGTCTGCAGTTGCGATAAGATGAACAAAAAGATGGAAGGCCTGCTATCCTTCCCGACCTGCTGCGAGACACTTGCTCCTCGCCCCCGAAGGCACGTGCCCACGACCAAATTGCACCGGAGTGCAAACAAAATGAAAACTAAGGTTCTTTTTTTGGTTGTGGATGAGTTTGCTCTGCGTACTTGTCTCGTTTGTTCTTTCCTATCTTTCCATTTTTCTTTTCGTCTACCGACCAGGGACACGTTTCAGTAATTGGGAGACTGGTCTGGGCCGTCATTTAGTTCCCCCAGCAATTTGTTTCGTTCGCTATTTGTTTTACTAATTGAAAAAAGTTACTAAACAAAGTAGTTCTTTTTTTTATCAGTGTGGATGGCTCACTTTATGTTTGTTTTTTAAACGGCTTTAGCCCAAACCGTACTGTGACACAAAGAAGGGTCAATTACGGTATCAAATTTAAAATCAGAGCTATGCACCTTGTATCCAAGAGAAGGGGGCGGTGCCGAGCACAATGAGCCAAAACACGTAATCGCAAGTAATAAGGTTGTGCTTCTGGAGAAAATACGCGGACAAAGAGGTATACACGACGTTTCGGGCGGACGCCCGAAACGTCGTGTATACCTCTTTGTCCGGGTATTTTTTCGAGAAGCACAACCTTATTACTTGTGATTACGTGTTTTATGCACCTTCTAGCCTGCTTACCCGTGCTTCCTTCATACTTGGTCTTATACATTAAAGCGTTTAACTTAAAAAAAAATAAAAATACATATAATTCTCAATAAAAATTAATAATGTTTATATTATAAAATATGCTAGGCCTTAACGGTACAGTACTAGTTCGCTTAGAAAAGAAAATATAAAAATAATGTTTTGCTTTTATTAAATTGGTGGGGTGGTCGAAATAATTTAATAACTGGGCAGTCAGCCTGATATTCGTTACCATTTTTACCATTCTTACTTTGAGAACATGCCTGTTTTTTTTAGTTTCGAGATAACACGAACGAAAATGTCGCGCGAGCCACAAGAATCACGCCACCAATTTCAGGATTTACAACAGAATGGGAGTTTCACTGGCGAGGCTTACCCGCCATGAAAGACCAGACGAAATAAATGCGGGGAGGTATCGGCAGAATGAGCGAAAGGACGTGACATTCCTCGATACGTAGGCAAATGGTTTAGACAAAACTCTTTAGCCCCTGTAGTTCGTTTGCCACACCAGATGGGGAAGCTCGCAAAAAGCCGAAGCACAAGAAAAAAAAAAAGGCGTTTTGCGACACGTGAATACCAGCCTACAGACCTTTCCAATAATCTCCTTCTACGCGCTGGCGTCTTTGCCCCCCTGGGATGTGGAAGGAGTTCCGAGTGCGTGCAGTAACTCTCTTCCACGAAATATGAGACGCTGGGTAGACGTCTACACCCTAGTGACTAGGGTGTTGATGCAGAATGACTAGGGTCTAGTCATTCTGCATTCTTTCGCCTGGGTGATAAGCGTTGGAAAAGGTCGATACAACGTCCCGTGGATGGACACCATTGAGCTCAAGGGTAGGCAGTAGTGCTCGTTGCTTTAGAAAGAAAGAACCCAGTGCCGTTGGCCTCGGACATAAGGGTCAAGAACGTATTCGCGGTGACCGACCAAGTGAAACCAATGAAGCATTTGACCTTACAGGGATACTGAATCAACTTTTCCACTTTGAATAATGACTTCTCAAATTAAACACTACACGTACAAAAATACATGTTTGTTGATGTTGTTTTTTTTTCAGGAGAAGGTATGTGACTTAGGTTCGCTTTCCTCATACACTCCCTGTTTTTTTTTCTTTATTCGAAAGGAAAGAATAATCTCCTAGAGGCAAAAAAACTATCTAGCAGGGTTGCTGGAGGCCGACTTATAGCCCCCCTCTGCTGGGTAAACCTGCAAATTCGGCGACTGAAAAAAAGAAAAAAAAAACTTCCCGGCAGTTTTAAGAGTGGGAAGAGGTAATGGATATATGAGGCTGAACCCTTTTAATCGTGTGGCGGCTTGCGCCACCTAGCCCGTTTTTTTTAATTTTTTTTCTAACTTCAATTAACACAGATTTATTTATCTAGAGATTGATTCTTAAAAGCTACGATACGTACGACGGAGGCGCCTCTATGCTACCGGGTGCACACACCTTCCACCCCACGCATCGCTAAAAAGGAAATAAGGAAACATTCATCCTTCCCTCGACCTATACCACCAGTCAGATAATTCCTTTTTGGTTATCACTACTTTTTCATGTCTATCTTCCCCTCCCTATCCCTAAATTCCAGTGCGTTTGTTAAAATAGTCGCCACTTCAGACACTACAGGGTGAAGCCCCTCACGGTAAATTATGAAGTGCTCAGCCGTCTCCTCCTCCTCTCAACAAGCTCCACACACGGTATCTACTTTCTGATATCTAGCTCCATATGTCGTAGTCCGCAACACTCCCGTCTTTCTCTCGAAGAACAACCAGCTCTCCCTAAAGTTATCGATTATAGTTCTTTTTAGTAATGTCCTTCTTAAACGATCTGCGTAGTTTCCAAATCAGTTTCAGTCTGCATGCCTGCTTCCCATATTTGCCGCTCTGGTTGCTTGCCGTATAAAAGGTCAAACCCAAGATTGCTTTTTTTCCAACTTCTCCTTTATCTCTTGAAGCTACAAGACGAACAACAATGGCAAAAAAAGGGCATCCCTTTCTAAGACCCTGTTTTATCTCTATCGGTTTGCTATCTTTCTTTCTTATATATTTAGTACCTTGTTGTGTAAATATCTCTTAAACGATATCCATACTCTGTCGCCTACACCTAAGCTCATCAATATGTTCCAGAAATTGTCTCGAATGGCATTGTCATAAACCCCCTCTATATCTAAGAACGCAAACCAGAGTGGTCTACATTCCTTTTTTGCTAACTCGATACACTGTTAATGAAAATAATATGTCCCCCAACCTCCTTTCTTTTCAAAACCCAAACACCATTGAGGTAAACAGCATGTAGGCCGGGCAGTGAAAGTGCTGCGGCCATTCTCCGAAACGGAACACGCCCAACGTCTTGCAGCACACCTCCCTATCCCAGTTGGGTGATGAAGCGCCTGCACAGCCGCAAATGTGCTGCCGTAACAAAAAAAAAAAAAAAACAAAATTGTTTGTTTTGGGGAATTACCGCAATGAACCTTTTCCGAGAAGCGTTCTGCGCACGCGCTGAGCGCCCGATGCCAAGCGGCGGAAGTCTGCACGAAAAATCGAGGACATTCGGAAGGAGGCTGTGGATCAGCGAGTAGAACACGTAATTGCATCATATATATAATTGTGTCACGCACAAAAAAAGAAAGTGGACGGAAAGAAAAACACGACGTTTGGGTGGACGCCACGGATGCCCCTCTTTAAAGTCGCGTTGGGCACTCGCCGCAGCTCAGAGAGCGAAGAAGCTCGTAGCGTAGCTCCCATTATCGATTAGTAGCGCAGGTAGGCCACTTCCTCGATTTTTAGTTCGTGTAGCCACTGCCTGGTGCCGTCGGTATGTGGAAAAGGTCCATTGTTTTCTGACGTCTTACACATTAACTTGACCTCTCTCTCTCCCTCTCTTTGCCTGATAGGGCGGCAAGTTCTGGCAATGAACTCGCAGGTTTACCCAGTCTTAGCACCGAGATGGTTCGGTGGCATCCTCTTATGGTTACCGTTCGCGACGTCACGACTCATATTGGCCATGCCGTGATTGGCAGGATTTGCTTCGCCGTGAACCTGCGATTGGGCGGGAATTTTCCGTATACAGGAAGCTATACGGTTTAGCCAATCGCGAATGCCGACCACAGCGACGCTTTTTGTCGCGACGCACCTCGCTAACCGCTCATTCACACTGGAAGCGGAACCGCGTTCGCAAAGCGGTTGCGAACGCGGTTGTATTAAGATCCAGTACAATTGCACGCGCACTTGATGTCATCGAGTGCGCGTGCAATTGCACTGAATCTTTATACAACCGCATTCGCAACCGCTTTGCGAACGCGGATCCGCTTCCAGTGTGAATGAGCGGTAAGAGAGGAGACTATGGTTGAATAAAATGAACCGTATATCAGACACACATACAAAAAATACATCACAAAAAAAAAATCCAGATAAACCGTTACAGCCAATGGCTGGTTTGCATCCCTGTGACGTCACACGGCGCGTCGTGACGAGGTAATCGTACAGAGAAGAGGAGGGCGTCCGGTTTTCTGCCTCCGGACTCCAAAGAATAGCAATGTAACTAACTTACTGTGCTACTCTTTGGGGACCCCCGTTAGAAAGACGAGATTGCTCGTGTCCTTATACCGCGAAAATAAAACAAAAATACAAATTTTCGGTTGTTCAAACTACTGGGCGTGATTAATGAGCACACTTGCCGCTCATTCCCGCGGGGAATCAAGAAATGTAAAAGAAAAAAAAAGGAAATAAAAAAAAAAAAACAGGAGACTAAGCACCGGAATTGAAAGCAACTTGTGGCCGAGTCTTCGCGTGCGGCCAGCGACGCAATCAATTCGAAAATGGCGACGCTCGGTGAAGGTTAAAAAAAGAAAACCAATTTCACGGAAGTTCGCGAAAAACACGAAAGTAAGAAAAAAACGAAGCCTAAAGGTTTAGCGAGAGCGCTCGGTGGTGAGTAACGAACCATGTCCTCCACAAACGAAATAGGAAACTCTTTTTTTTCTTTTTTTTAAGCGGTGTTTAATGAAGCAGTAGAACACCCAAACGACCCCCAGGCACGCCGCCGAGCCCTGGGCAACTCCGACGACAGTTGAGGGGGAAAGGGCCCTTCCTCGTTCTCGGCGGGACATAGCAGAGCGACTCCCTCTCGGTCCCGTCGATCGTTATACAGGTAACGAAGAGTCTCCGAGTCTCAGAAATGATCGTCGGAAAGGTGGAATTACAACTATTCATTCTGTTCAATAATTAGAGCGTGCTGTTCACGACTATGGACGAGTTTTGCTCAAGCCAGGAACACCGGGCGAGTTGCGAGCAGCTTATTATCGCTCCGGAGCAGATCAGTCGATAAAAAACGCCGAAAGACGAATGGCGAAACAGGATGTCGATTTCCCCGCTAAATCTAGCGGAGTAACTGAATTGGTGTGGAGGTCACCTGTCGTTCATTTTCCCGCTATATATAGTGGATAAATTCATTTTCCGTATAGGTCATGTTTCCCCGCTAAATTTAGCGGGGAAACTGAATTGGTGTGTAGGTCTGTGACGTACCATAATGCAACACTGCGCGCGTGGAATTATGGGATGTCATGGGCCACGGCTTCACGAAACGCGACTTCACAAAATCAAACCAATCACAAGCAATCAAAAAACGTTTCACGTTAATAAAAAAAAAAATTAAGAAAACGAATTGCAGCTAAAGACTGCCACTTTATAAATTGGGGACTTACGCTTCCGATCAGATGGGTTTCCTATCGGTGCTTTTTGTCCTACTCGAGGCATGGATTTGAGGCCGAATATTTCTGTTGAGCGATACATATATATATGTCTCGTAAATACTGCTAAAATTACAAGTGGCACAAAATACACGTTTGGCTGCTTTTGTTTTCTTGTTGCTTTCAAATCACAAATTACTGAAAAAAAAAAAACAGACCTTATTTTGTTACATTGGGCTGCACGTTTGACCCCAACCGTTTTTTTTATTATCTACTATTGATTTCACTGCAATAAAATTGGTCTTTGCTGCACTCTGGGAATAGGGTCTATTACGTTGAATGCAGTAAAGTGGTTTATAAGACTTGGAATATTTTTGTAAAAAAAAAAAAAAGAAAGAATGAAAGGAAGAATAGAAATGAACACTGGAGGCTTTGGCGATATCTGATAAAGGCAAGCTTTTTTGTGGCAGCTATTCAAAGCTCCCGAATAATCTTAATGCTGTTGTGAAGCTCAAGATTAGCTCTTTCTATTTATATAATAAGGTTTGAATTGCATATTTGAGGTGAAAAGCAATTTATACGTGGAACAAGTGTCTCCAAAATGCGTCTAGGGTGCATCGGAACGCAAGGACGACCCCGCCAATCAAAGGGAAACACAGAGAACGCACAAAGGGGCGTGCGATGACGAGACAACCAAGCAAGCGCCGTCATCGGTTGAGGTCAGGGGGGGGGGGGGAGGACAAAAGCACGTGGGCGTGTTTGGGGGGTAAACGAACACATCCGGTGCGCAAGGGAGACGACGAGCTTGCACGGCGTATATAGTTATTTTAACGTAAATCATATGTAATTTTTTTTTGACCAATGTTTTTGAATATTTGATTTCTGAGCGGTGTCACTCGGGAATCGAATATCAAAAGCGATTTCAGGGTCATTTTTTAGTGACCATTATCCAAAACTAAGAGGCAAGGAAAGCAAAGTCTGTAGCTTCGAGCGAAGAACAAACGGGTGAACAAAGTGTGTCTATTTAAGATATCCACTAGTGTAATTTTAGTGATAACTTATCACGTCGAAGGAAAAAAAAAGTGCTCATCGTTTTTGTTTTTTCCGATTTGCTAATAATATCATTTTAGGACTACAGTACAATCTCGATAAACGCTGGTTGTTTCTACGCATATATAAGAATGCAATTAAAAAAAACAATATTTCAATATTTTAACTCGTCAAGATTGTCTGCGAGCCGACTGTATTTCATAGGCAGCGAACTGCAATGCGTGCATTCGTCACCATCACTTATTCTGCCGCGTTCTGACATCGCGATAAATTACACCGCCATCGCAGAAAGTAGGACCAGTAGGACACTAGGCCTAAGATGCGTGCAGGAGCCCTGTTGAGCCAAGCCTACCCAACATAGCCACCTATGCGTAAAAATGAGAAAACAAAACTAAAAAAAAAAGCGTACATGCTAATTTTGGGCAATAAAGCTAATAAATATTAAGAACATTTATAATACTGTTTTATTACTCAAGAGTTATTTTTCTTTTCTGCGATAGCGAAAAATATGTCGGCGACATAGTTTCTTTTTCAGTTCCGTTTACCCGGAGGCGCGAGAATTTGAGTTCCGATTAACGGGAATATTTTTACATTGCGTGAATACAAAACCAAACAACTTCGTGATAGTTGTTTCGTTTAAGCGACCATTCCGTTTAAGCGATTTCCGTTTATCGAGATTCTACTGTATATATATTCTGGTTGTGTTCTTCTACTCATATATAAGAATGCAATTAAAAAAAAAACAATATTTCAATATTTTAACTTGTCAAGATTGTCTGCGCGCCGACTGTATTTCATAGGCAGCGAACTGCAATGCGTGCATTCGTCACCATCACTTATTCTGCCGCGTTCTGACATCGCGATAAATTACACGTAAATTGAGACGACTGCCGGCACGACCACTTCACAACACATTTCCATATACATACTCGCATTTACGAAAAAATGCACTCGTAGAAAAATTACACGGAAAGAAGAATGAGTCCGCCATATTCGGATGGAAGCTGGTATGCATTCGTGGGAGACAGATTGCACGAGACCGAGTAATAACATTAGCGGACTCTCAAAGGCCACCCCATCTCGTTCTGACGCACGCATTCCTGAGTGTCTCACTGATGCATCTTGGTGATCAGATTCTGCGTGATACGCTTCAATTAGCAAGATTCGCCAACTCGCTGGCAGCATTTGGGTGGGCGACTTGGGATGTCGTTTTTCCTTTATTTGTACGGTTTTTTACGAATGGCGAGTTTTGCCTCTCCCGAATATTTTGGACATTTGTTGTCGATTGGTGTCGTGTCGGAAGTGATGAATTGAAACCGCACTATTCGCGGGTTTCGCGGAACATAAGTAGCACGGCCATGCATATGAATATCCCATACTCGTTGTCACATGAAGAAAAAAGGAAGCTTAGTGCATTACTCGTGCACTGCGCAAAGTAGTTTTTGGAATACGTATTTGGTTGTGGAAGGAAGTAATGATGCTTTTGGTGCTTTAAACGTCCAGGTCTTCATTAAAAAACACTAATCTGAACAAAGTGTGACACATTAGTTCTAATGTGTTACACTTTGTTCAGGAACTAATGTTTTCATGAAATGAAATAAACATTAGTTCATGAACATTAGTTCCTGAACTAATGTTTTGAAGAACAATTGCGCGTCTTTTTCTTTTTCCTAAAATATTTTTTTCATAACCCAGTGCTCAAACAGGAACTTTTTTTTACAGCATTCATACCTTTCATCCCGGGTTGATCACCAGTACAAAGTTGCCCTACGTCAATGCAGCACTAACATATTTTTTTATTCTTTCTTGCCAAAAACTTGTTCAGAGTGGAACCACTTTCCCCCACACATCGCCGCGATTGAAGAAGTTTCTGCTTTCAAGGCAGCCATAATTGATTACTTTTATAACTCTGCAATTTGTTGATTGATACATTTTTTTTGTTTTGTTGTTCTTGTCTATTTTTTGTACTATGAATTGATCATTTGTACTTTGTAAACCCATTGTACCCACTCCCCTCTGTAACGCCCGATGGGCCCTGAGGGTAATGAAATAAATAAATAAATAAATCTAAGCTGCACCTACATGTATCTTAATTCAAAATAGGAAGCGTGAAATTATTAGTGTTCCGCAAGGAACACGACTCTTTTTACTTTGGTTCTTGAGGGGAATACGAGTACAGGGAAGGAGCAAGGAAGGGAAAAAGTCTGTGAAGGAGGAAACTTTGTTATTTTTATCAAAATCATCAGCCGAAATTGATCATCGAGATACCCCTTGGCCGTGGTAAAGGATCCGGGAATCGTTTCACAAATGCTTCTCAAAGTTGAAAAGCATATGAATGGCTCAGATATGACACACCCGGTTAGATTTATTATACCTAAGCGATCGTCATTTCGCGATATGTGCGCGACTGTGTAGCAGAATATTCTACTTTGCAGTTAAAAGAAACGATCGGCCTTTTTGAATAAAGTAACCACATATAGGAAAATCAAGTTGCACACGGAGGTACACCATCAATTAAAATGCTATACTTTTTGGCTATGTGGAACAGACGCATACAAGGTTATTGCTGTGAGAGGTGCCGAACTGCATAGTCGTTTGTACGACAGATGTGAGGGTGTTTCGAAGAGTAACGTAAATCTAACAGTATTTCATGAAACAAACACTGCAGGCATTTCGAATTCCTGAGCGGAATAGATACATTCTTTGAAAAAAGTTGTTGACATCTTAATAGTTGGCGTGATGTACTTTATGGGAAGGGAAGCATATTCAATAAGGCGGCGCCCAAAGCTCTTTGTACTGTTGAGGAGCAGCGAACAGTCATCGGAGTTTAGTGGTCAGAGGACGTGAAATCTCATAAAATATATAGACGATTGCTACACCATTACGAAGATGCCTGCTTTAGCGGAAATCAAGCTGTGATCAGCAACGCTTAGCTTGTCTTAGCCGGTATTTAACCATAAAACATAACGCTCAGAGAGTTTTAACGATCGACGAAATTTTAGATACATTATGGCATAGAGAGAAAAACCTGGAATGATAGGTACTGAATTTGGTTTTACTGTGCACTCTGCATCGTTTTCGCTTTGCTCTCAATATTGCTGATGACAAGTATACTTGCATGAACCCTGTATGCTGAGTTATGTTTTGAAATGTTTATTTTAGAAATAAATAAAACGAATGGTATAATTTCCGACAAAATGATAACGTCCAAATAATATAAACTAGTCTCTACCGTATTTCATAAATCAAAAATTTATATACATAAGGAAGATTATGGGTCTGACACTTTCTACATATTTCGAGTTAACGCATTATTTATTTATCTTAGAGCTTAGGCAATATGATGAATAATCTAAATTTTTTTTTGTATTTATACGATCGAATGAAGTATGGTTTCGTTTAAAGACCGGTTTATATTAAACACTTATGGAAATGTGAGGCGAAGTACCTATGTTCATCTTATTTGCACGTTTTAGCTAATATGTAAAATAAGTTACAGAGTTCACTCAACGAGAATCGAGTAACATAGAACGAACAAAATAAATGTACAAAATAAAATAAAAGAAATAGAACTACGCTCAGTTATGTCTCAAAATGACGAGCTATCCATGCATTCTACTGAAATATTCTTGAGACGTATCTATAATACGCGCATTCAAAAGGCTCCTCAAATTAAAAACAAAAACAAGATTGCCTGACGACAAGGTGGCATTCAATAAGCCTGCTTTAGTCAGGCGAGCAAAACCAAAACAGAATACAAAAAAAAAATTAAAAGGTACAGTCAGTTGTTACTTTTCGATACGAAGGATTAGATACACAATTGCTTGTCTAGACTGGGTTGCGCCACGACGCAATAGTAAGGGCATGGAATGAATAAAACAAAAGTTAGGCAAAAAAGAAAGACTCTGTTGAGACCTCGCGTACTTTGATATGCTCCAGAGACGTGGAAACCTTCATTTCGCCATTAGCTTCGAGCATAAGCAAAAAGGCGAGGCAAAAAGCAACGTGGTATATAGCTGGAACCAAACCGTCGTAAAGAATGAGATGAAATGATAAAGCCTGATCCCCAAAACAGCACGGGAAACGCAGAGGCAGGTTTCCCGTTTCGCACGAATTCGCAAGGACTTGCGCCATCACTTCGCGTGACGAAAGTACACGTGTTGTGCATTACGCGTTTATTTTTCTTCACCTCCGTCTATGGTGATGTTTGAATATTTTGCGTTCAAGTTTCCCTTATATTTTGTTCAACTTTGTTTCTTATAAAACCACTTTCTACATGATGTGGGGGACCGCAAGCGTATTGATTTATGCGCGCAGTGAGGACACGGCTCTCTCCAGTGTCGGCGATGTCGGGCAGTTCCAATGGATCACCATGAATGGCGAAACAGGCGACGCGATGGCCAGCTTTCCTTCTTACTCTTCTCACGAATGCAAAGCGGGTGCCAGCGCCGAATAAACGAGAAATAAACAGGCACATAAAGTGACAACACTCATAATCTTCACCCCGAGATCTGCGACTGAAGCCTTTCCGCATAAATCACGCGAGAAACTCCAGCTTCGTTTTTTTTTTTTTCTTCTTCTTCCCATTTGCTTTTATGTCGCTCGCCGACCCGACTTATTTTCATCCTCCCCATCGCATCTTTATGTCCACTCACAAAAAAAAAAGCGTCTACAAAAGAAGTTTCTGAGAAGTTGTGCTGGAGCAACAATCGCTAATAAAAAATATGCGTTGAAGTGGAAAATGTAGCGACTTCAAAGCGCGGTGTTTTGCATAGGCCGAGGGAGAAAGACGCTGTCGTCTTTTCATGTATTTTTCCGCATTAGCCGTCTAGTTCTGCCAGAGGCACGAACGCAAAATGTTTCGAGGGCGGTGAACGAAACTCATTATGCAAATTCCACCGAAGAATCAAGCCTCGCACTGCGGCCGTCAACTTTCAAGTTGTGGCGCATCTGTCAGTTTTAATCGGGAGGGCGTGGCCATTTCAAATACGATTTAAGGTTTTTCTTCTTTCATAAACAGAAAAAGTTTAGTTCAAATTATTAATTACTTGTAGAATTAATCACCTTAATCACCAGTAAGTTATTTATTGATGAAAATACGTTAATAACAGAGACCGAGTGAATGTAACACTCATTTTGCTCCTTTCATGCGACTAATGTTTTGATGTGCAGTGGCGCTACATTCCTCGTAGGGTGGCAGATCGGCTACTGCTGTGCATATGTTGAGTGTTTGTAGGTGTATTCACAGACACATGTAAAACATATCAATGCAACTAATGGATATTTTTATATTAAAACATTTAATCAAGGTTGAGTTCCAACTCAGGCTTTCGTGCCAAGAAACACTTGCTGCGCGTACTTATATGGGAGGCTGTAAACATAATTTTATTATCAATCTAAACTTTGAATCTCGACCAATAATTGAAGTTTCACCAGAATATTTTATTAATCTTTATTATGTCAAGAAAACACGATGTTCTTAATAAAAGAAAAGAAAAGTAAACGAGAGCAAAGTTTTAGTATATGCGAAGCGAACTCTTATGGCTTTAATAGTCCGGGAATGACTTAAAAATGAAATTTAGTTTAGTAAAAAAAAAAAAATATTATAATGTGTGCGTATTTTGTATTTCCTGAATGATTGTTTTATATTAGATTTTTTGTGCATATTGTAATCCATAATTTCAAAAGACTATCCATATCTTCAATGAGGCAAAAAGGTACAAAGACAGTATGTAGACGGGGCGTTTACTTAAAGGGAAACTCAGGTAAAAAGTCGAACCAAAATAAATTACTGATATCAATTTACGGCAACTAAATACGAGCACTTCCAAAATATTACACTAATGGGAAATCACGATCCACTCTAAAACCGATATTAAAAAAAAAAAATGCTACTACGGGCTTCTCAGCGGACATTCAGCGGGTTGGTTGTTTGTCAAGCAACATTGTGTCCGATGTCATTTTCGTACTCAGGGTGGTTACCTGTTCGTACTGCAACTTCTTTGGCCATGTTTTTCTGCTGCGTTTTCAACCGTCCCAGCGGACGCTTTCTGCTTGTTTTGTGATGTTTTAGAGGCCGTCATTTCTGAGTGTTCCTCAGCGAGTGCGCACGAAGATTATTGACTGCCTGTTCGCTCAAGCACGTCGTCGGGTGCCAAAGTGCGGGGCACCCAAGGGGCAGGCATCATTGTGCCATGCCAAGCCCGCCTTGCTGGGCTGTGGATTGCGCAAACAACCCACTGCACAACTCGGACGCGCGTTTCCACCAGTTCCCGAAAAACTCGATGTTGAGGAAGGTGTGTGTTGACGCCGTTTCTTCGAAGAAATTTCGGAGCAACGTGGACTCCAAAACCTAGATCGAGGCTCTGCTCGGAATCCTTCTCGCCGGACACGGGATGTTCGACTGCTAGCTACTTCGAGTTTCCTTACGATAATATCGCGATGCAATCGTGAGGCACGTTTTGGTCCGGTACTGAACTTGTTCTGCTTTTTATGCTTTCTTGCTTCCACAACACAACGCTAGTGCAACGTGCATTGTACACAACCATGATTTTAGCTATTCTCGGAAGATAAGTGGGCGCTCGTTCTGGGTCTGTGTTGCGAACACCGCGCTTAATTATGGCGCCCAGTTAATGCAACCTCTTCATCGCGGCAAGCTCGCTTCACGGCCGGCAATGCGGATTAATATTAGCTACAGTTGTTTTATTTCTACGAAACAAAGCGGTGAAACAGCCGTAGCATATTACCTGTCTGATCGTAACTGCTCTTGCGACTATAGGCCAGTCGTACGTTCTGATGTACCTCGGCACGAACTTTGCATCACACGATGGCCATGCAGCTGATCACCAGGGTTGTAATCTTCTCAAGCCGGTACTTTCGGTTTAGCCATAGACCCGCGGAACAAAACTTTCAACTAAGATATATAAAACCTACATAAAACGTTAAAAGATAATTACACCACGTAATTCAAAAGCACTTCCTGCATTAAAACAGTTGTAACCCTAAAATCGAAAAAATGCACAGGAGTTACCCTTAATGAGTGACTATTACATATAAAGAGTATTCAAGCAGTACACAAATTCACTAACGCTTTCTTTATATTTTCCTCAAGAAAGTTTAAGACCTTGTGATGACTTGATCAAATAATTGTTTCGTTAAGACCGCCGGCAAAATTTATTACGTTAAATACTGTACAGCTTTATATGCTAAGACGTATACGGTTTAGAGACAATTATCTCAAGTCTTTTTACTAACACAATAATCTACAAAATTTTGCTACCTAAAGCGTAGCAAGACGTTTGACATGCTAACGAAATACTCGGTATCACATGGTAAATTTAATTTTTAGATCTAAACATATTTCATGCCTTGTCAATCGCCGAACTCTATCCTTCAGCTGCCGTCATCGGCTTTCTCACTGCTCAGCGGGAAAGAGACGCACGAACATTTTTTTTAAGAGTACGTGCCGTACGTTGCAGGATGTAACTACCTAACACGAGAATGCATTCTGCTTCATGGTAGTGAAAAATTGATTATTGCTGACAACCGCGCACTAGCTCAATATTTTCCGACGCCCCCTCTAATACGAGCCTCTCGCAGATCCTCGGCGCATAATCGTTCATCTTGTCGGGGTGAGTCAGAACTCGCGATCCGTAACGAGGTTTTAAGGCGAGCGCCCAGGGCAAACTGTACGCACACCTTGATCCGCTTTGTAGCCACCTAATGTCGGTAACCCTACGCACACACACAAAGGGGAATATTATGAAACAGGCGAACTCGGGAGAGCAGCAGCCGCCACCGCCGAGAGGCGATGCCATCGCTTCAGGGGCTGTAGTCAAGGGATACGGCGTCGTGGAAAATCGTGTTTGGAAGCTTCCCACCGAGATGGTAGCGAACCTGCCGGGCTCGAGTTCGACCAGATTCTACTTTTTTAATCTTCTAACGCACAGCTAGATTTAAGTTCGATTCAAGTCCGACTAAAGTTCGACTCAAGTTCGACTTTCGTTAAAACGCGCGATGATGATCATAAAATTGCTTATTTACATAAAAAATGGATACACTCCGGTTCTCTTGATTAGAGTCATCCGAGCCGAAGGTGGAGGAGGGGAAGGGAAAGGGGGGAGGAAAAGGCAATGGGTGAAAAAATGGGTGACTCGATGTACCGAGCGAGATTGGCTTCTTCCACGTAAGAAAGCAGGAAGTTCAGGATATGCTTGAGGTTGTCTGGAGGTTTAGTGGGGTGGGGGCTTGTCTATTCCATGTAACTTCGAGTGCGGCACTCAGGGGCAACGGTATCAAGGTGGAGATTTCGAATACGAAGGAATTTTGAACAGTCCCAGATCCGGTGGGTACATGTGGCCGGCACTCGACATTCTGTGCGCAGTGGGCCCATGTCACCTGGGGAGGAGGGTTTGTGGAATTTAGCTAGCCAAAAACAGGAGCGATGGCGAATGCGCGTAAGTTTTGAAAACGAGCCGACGGCACCTGACAGAGTAGAAGTGCAATATTTTGTTGGGAATATTGTCCAACTTTTCCTCCATTGATAAGCTAACTAAGATATCAAAAGTACACGTATTTGCTTTTATATCATGTAAACATTTGCAATCGATATATAAGGTTTAAAATAAACTACGCAATTTACTTGTTTCCTAATATTCAATAATTATGCGGAGAAGTCGGGTAACGGTGTACACAAGGCGAATTTCGTCGTTCGAAGTTCCACCCAAGCAGTCGAACATCGAGGCGTCAAAATCAAATTTAAAATTAAAAAAAAAAAGCGACTTGCTTAGTGTAGGTTTCAGCTCAAGACAGCTTGGAAGGAGAAATAGCAAAAGGAGAAAACGATTTTGCGAAAAAAAAAAAAAGCTTTCGAATAGTTGAGGACCAGCGTAAAGCTTAGAGATTCATCGACTTTGGGTGGAGAAGGAGATGCAAGGTGGGGAATGAAGCCTCTTGGGAAAGGCGTAACTCGCTTCGTCGGCTGAGTTTGACTGGCGGGTTGAGGCCCTCGGCAGCAGCTGATTGGTGTTGCTGAGCTCAGCGATGTCATTCATGGGAAGATGTAAGTCCTGTCGCGATACTGAGTGTGTTTATTCAAGGAGGCAAGGGGAGAATGGAGAAGGAGTGGCCGAGCGAACTGAGAAGCTAAATACAAAAGGAGTCAGTCTTAACATTTCTCTTGAGAAAAAACAAAAATGAGATGAGAAACGAGTTTTTTCGCTGGGAATATCAAAAAGGTCTTTGCAGCTCAAGGCATTCGAAAATGATTTTCCGAGAGTACCGGAGATGAATACGGACGTTTCGGTTCCACCCCGTCATTTCCCCAGCGGCGTATGGTACTTTACAATCAATATACTCGTACGTTCATGTGTGACCCCGGAAGTCAGTCTGCCTTGCAATGGCAATGATCTTTTCAACTAAAAAGGGCGAAATTGGCAATGCAGGACATCTAAACTGATTGTTATAGTGTGTGTCTCTGAAACCCTATATTTTGGGGTTGATGTGGACTTCCTGTTGAAATGGTGCATTTCAATTATATACATTTCAAAAGAAAAGTGGATCTATACCTGCCAAAGATTAGTTGAAATACGCACATTAGTTTATATTTTTATGTTTTTAAGGTCTGTCTAAATTTACTTTATTGCCTTTTCAAAATTGCGACATCTGTAGACGTGCGTTAATATTCGAATAGCAAAATGCAATCAATAGTGTTAGCAATGGGCGGGGAGTCAAAGAGAAAAATATCTTTATGTTTGATATCGTATAACGTTTTTTTTTGTATTCAGAAAACAACAACAAAAACAACAACAAAACAAATTTCGGAAGTACCAGATTTTATTTTTCAAATCGCATTTTGATGAGAAAATATTCTTTCAGTGTTAGTGCTTTGGTTGTATTCCAAAGTTTAAGGCAAAAGCAAACAAACACACAAACGAACAAGGCAAGCGTCGCAGATACATTGTGGTCAAAACAAAACCCCACTTAGTTATGTTTTACTTAATCGTTTTGAGCTTATTCAAACAACAACTTAATCCCAAAATAGTTATGTTTATATTCATATTCATATTCCTATCTTTATTCATATACATATTTATATTATTTCAACCGAGAGCCGCTGTTCCACTGAAAGGCAAATCGCACATATCACGATGGCCTGCGGCGGCGCTTCTATAGACGATGCTGTGAATATCCACAGGTAACTGTGTGGGGAGGATGATGAGAATAATGTTACTTGGGGGTCGCGTTGAAGTCACCCTGTTAAGAGTTACGGAACAAAGTTCCGTACTATGTCATCCAAGGAAAATGCACACACACACACACACACACACACACACACACACACACACACACACACGCACACACACACACACACACACACACACACGCACGCACGCACGCACGCACACGCACACGCACACGCACACGCACACGCACACACACACACACGCACACGCAGGCGCACACACGAACACACACACACACGCGCGCACACACACACACACACACGCACACGCAGGCGCACACACGAACACACACACACACACGCGCACACACACACGCACACACACACACACACACACACATACCACACGCACGCGCTCACACACACGCGCACACTTTTGACAGCAATTATTCGGTGCTGTCTTGTTTTTTGTACCTGTTTTCGAGGCGCTTATTCTTTTGAAATTTAACGGTCGACATGCACACGAAAGTTGCGCAGAGAATAGCCTAAGAAAGCGAAGAGCGCGACAAGAATACGCCCGGCCACCTGATCAATAAAGAGGCACTTACCTAATACGACGACAGGAACTCCCTTTTCCTCACTCAGAACCAATCATCCGGCGACGTCTATTCAATGCTTTCACAAGAACCGTGCAGAGAGAAGCAAAAGCGTACGACCCGTGCATAAAACATGCCGCGAAATCTCGGACTTCAAAATTATATAAAAGTTAAAAAAAAAAAAAAAAAAATTGTACGCCCGTCCGCTTTTACAAGCGGACTCCCATCCTCGATAAGGAATACGCGAATAAATATACACGCTTGGATAAGAGGGTACTTTTTTTCTCCGAGCGGAATTGAACACCACACGCAGATCAGATACTATGACGAGAAACGTCACGAGTGAAGCACGGCTTCAAATATTCAGCGCTATGCACCTCGGCCCGTCTGCAATTGGAAAGGTGCGCGGATCTGTGTGTGTGTGTGTGTGTGTGTGTGTGTGTGTGTGTGTGTGTGTGTGTGTGTGTGTGTGTGTGTGTGTGTGTGTGTGTGTGTGTGTGTGTGTGTGTGTTTTGTTCAGTATTTTTCCCCACGTCAGAAATGACGCAGGTGTACCCCATGGTTTTAGGATGAAAGAATATCCTTTTCCAGGAAACGACTGCCGTGTTACATTTTCGGGACCCCAAAATGGAACGGGAATACGCTGGGGAAATCAGTTCTACAGCGATGTTACAGCGATATTACAGAGATGGTTGTTAGTGGGACGCTTCGCCGTTTTGCGCCGTCGACCGCGCTCCATATTGACGCGGGCCATTTTTGGCGCTCCGCCAAAACATTCCATGGGCCGCGGATAACAAGACAACAAGCTAGCAAGGTAACATGCATGGTCACGGATGGTAGCAAGATAACATGAATGGTCGGTAAAACGGGAGGGCGCCACAAGAGCGCCCTATACGAGAGCGCCGACGGCAGAGCTTAAGACGGGAGAACGCAGCGACACGAAAGCGCATGTCATTAGAACGCGCGTCACGAAAGCGCTGAACGACAGCTGCATTCATTAAGGTGCCTTTCCCCGGGGTAGTCAAGTCTCGAATCCCCTTCTGTAGTAACTTGGTTGTTATACACTGATTTAACTGTTACGCGTCAGCCAGCACTGCACAATATGTGAATGCAGTTTTGTATTTCCTCATTAATCTTAAAAACGAACGGACTGATTTCTATACTTCGTTTCAGCTTAGGTCCGAGCGTGGCCGATGTTATGAGCCGAAGGTCCAATCAAATATCGAAAGAGGCACAACGTCATGGCGTGCTCTCTGCAGTTGATAGGACCGGCCGGTATTCGCCATCTCTTTGTGCGTGCTCCTCCGCCGGTTTGTCCTATCAACCACAAAAAGCACGCCATGACGTTGCGTTTTTTGCGCTGTTTGATTGGCCCTTCGGTTCATAACATCGGCCGCGCTCGGACATAAGGTGAAACGAAGTATAGCGCATTTCCCCGCGTTTGCCAGAATTAAACATAATAAAGATGTAACACCTGCGCGCATGGTAGGCTCTTGTAGCTTTACTGCCAGTAAATACTAAAACGTTTAATCTCCCAAAAAAGATAATCGCAAAACCAATTTTTGTTCACCCATATTGACATGTGAACCGAATTTTTGTCTTTTGGGGACAAAAATGACAAATAAAATTATCTCGAGGGCGAAAGTAGTGACCAATTTCAACAAGGAGTGCACCACAAGCGGCAGTGATGTCAACTTCGAGGTAATGTATTAAGCTAAGACAGATGACCTGAAAAATAAATGTTATAGGGTGTGACTGCAGACCGCTGCGTTCAACACGCTTGTGCCACTTCGCCCAGCTTAATTTGCGTACTCAGCCAATTAAATGACATCAAGCGTTCGAAATTCGACTCCCATTGGTGTCGAAATTTCAGCTCCTTAAAAAAGTGTTTGAAGACCCCAATATCGATCATTCCCAAGGCGCGCATATCCGCTCTCGTGACGCACGCTCTAATCACACGCGCTGTCATGTCCCGGTGCTCTCCAGTCGTGCCCTCTGGTGTCGCGGCGCTCTAGTGTCGTGCGCTCTCGTGTTATACATCCCGGTAAGACAGTTCCCGCCGGGCAATCTGGCAGTGCACTGGGATAGGCTCCCATGTGAACCGGAATTAGCACAAACAATAACTCTCGGGAGATACGCAAATAAAACTGCCTTAAAATTTTACGATGCATTCTAACTCAGAAAGCCAGGGGAAAGGAAATGCGTTAGTGCCCCGTCAATGCATCTGACTGATAAGGAGTTTTAGAGCGCAGCTCTTAGGCGCCCGTTTCCGGCTTGAGCGGCGTCGCCGTCGGCGTAACCGTGAGGTCACGTGACACCCGTGAGTCACGTGACCCCCGTGAGATCACGTGACCCCGGTGAGATCACGTGACCTCGGTGGCGTCACGTGACCCCTGTGAGATTACGTGACGCCGGTGAGGAATGTTTTGTCCCCCGGTGACGTCACGTGACCCCCGTGAGGTCACGTGCCCCCTGTGAATCAAGTGACCTCCGGGAGGTCACGTGACCCCGCGAGGGTCACGTGACCTCACGGTTACGGCGACGGTGACGCCGACGCCACTCGGAAGGAGTAGTAGCGGGCAGGATGAGGAGATGAGGAGGAGGGAAGAGGGGTATACGCTCTCCTTAGTACCCTTCCCTCCACCTCCTCAAGAGCTGCGCTCTAATTCGGCATCACAGGAAGTTGTAAACGGCTTTCATTTTTTTAATGAGTTGTTAGCCTTAGTACCCACATGACAGGACAAAAACTGACGGCGTCCGTCTGTGGATCATAACAGTGGAAAGGGAAGCGCCCATCGTAGTGTGGAGGAGAGTGTAGTGAAAGATAAAGGTGAGAGGGAGACGACGTCACGGGGCGAAAGCCAATGCGGATGCTGGGGCGAGTTTGAACTTGCAGGGGTGCGCGTATTCTTTCGTTTGTGCTACAAAATGAAGTGGGAACCAAGTACTAACGCTGGTCCAAGCAGGCGGCAAAAAAGTTAAACAAGATCCATT
The DNA here is from genome assembly GCA_013358835.2 of Ixodes persulcatus. NCBI lineage: Eukaryota > Metazoa > Arthropoda > Arachnida > Ixodida > Ixodidae > Ixodes > Ixodes persulcatus. Next base: position 67,153 of record JABSTQ010010372.1, on the reverse strand, counting down.
GGTGGATCCTTAGGAGGAGATGCGTTAGCGTGACCTTTGGGAAACGCCACGCACGCCCCCCTTTGGGAAACGCTAACACGGACCTCGTAACGAAGCCAAAAAGAGGCAGCAGATATAGAGGAAGCAAAAGACAAAGCAGAAACAGAAAAGTGAAGGGGTCAGCGCTACCGTTTCCCAAAGGGAAACGTGTGTGGCGTTTCTTAAGGGTCATGCTAACCCATTCCATAAGGATGCACCAATGAATTTTCATTTAATTTTATTTTCTAAACGAACATCCAGAAATATGGTAATAATAGTTTGTGTTAGTTTCAAAAAACCTCCCTTTGAGAGTACACTTCGTCTTGTCCACTTACTTGTCCCTGTTCATTCGGCGCTTTTTGTTTGGCACGTGCGACTATTTGTACGGAAGTGACGTACATAAACATTCCCCTCTTATGCAGACAGCTGGAACGCTCTCTACTTAATACACCCTCATTAGTTTCAAAACGCTATGAAATTTTCGTCCGGTGTGTTATTCGGATTAATACGAAGCGGCCTGTGCGGACTTCATGGTGCGCGCTCGCACTTTTACCGTTCATTATTAATTTTTAGCAAACCGTTAGCGTTTTCCACGTATCGCACTCCCGTAGCCTTTGAAGCATGCTTTTAAGCGCGCGCCCAAGTGAGACCGTGACCGAGGGGCGCGCGCTTAAAAGCATGCTTCAGAGGCTCCGGTAATGGTGTTCGCGGAACACGTTAACGGTTTGCTAAAAGTCCCTAGTCAGTCCATCTGCTCCGAAATGACACCTTACCGGTTTCGACGTCACACCTCAGCTGTCGCTCCGTTTCACCTTACGGGTTGCGTGAGTGTCTGCCATTTTTACTAGTACTGATACACATATTCGCACTTGTTTCTTGTTGACCGTCTTACGTCATTATATATTAAGATAAATGACAAGATTTTTTTTTTGTAGTAACAATCCCGGGGAATTCACTTTAATGTTGAATTACATCGTTATTACGTAGACAACGGACGTAACTCACGGTGATCAGTTGCAATGCTACAAACTGTGATCGATGTTGGACCAATTCACTAACTTTAGCAACTTTAAATGAGAGCTGCACTACACTTTGTTTCACCAAATGTCACGGCACAGCTGACTTCGCCACGATCAGTGTTGGCGGTAGCGCAATTGAAGTACCTATGACGAGGTAATTTTTTTTGTAACGTAGTAACGTACTTAGGTCGTTTTCAAAACAGTAACGGGTAACGTACCCACGCGAATTATTTCAAGAAACTGGCAACGTAGTTGCGTTACTCGTTCCATGCTCTTCCCAAATCCTGAAAAAAGTACACTCCCATTTTTTCCAAGTTTTTCTACTTCGTTTTACTTTAACTCCAGAGGAAGCTGACGCTATAAAGCTGATGGGAAAAAAGCACACAGCGTCCAAGGGGCAGAAATATCATGGCGTTGGTCAAGTTTTTTTACGTGTGATTACCCCTTGTCAATTTGGTTTCCAAAATAAGCAGAGCCAACTCGACAGAGTTGGCTCTGCTGAAACAGAAAGAAATGATACTAACCAAGCTTGGAAACAAACTGTTAACGTTGGGAATATTTATTGATTTTTCAAAGGCTTTCGATCGCCTTCACCATGAAACGTTATTAAAGAAACTATACCTTTGTGGCGTCAGGGGTGTTGGTCTAAATCTAATTGAAAGCTCCTTATCTCGTATAAACGACCATTAAAAAACCCGAGAGCATTTTTCGTTTAATTTCAGGTTTCAAGTCCCGTGAATCAACATATAGTACACGTCATTCTCGAAATTGGTCCGCGCTGCGCTCGAGAACCAATTATGGAGAGCAGAGACTGGCTTTTACTCTTCCAGCTAGGAGTTCAAAATAACATTCATGAAGAAAGCATTTGCTTGGAAAATGCAAGCAAAAAGGAAATTGGTGGCTTGTTTGGAAGATACAGGTTTGCATGTTTTTGAACTAAACATAGAGAGAGTTGAATAAAGTGGGAATATATATATATATATATATATATATTATATATATATATATATATATATATATATATATATATATATATATATATATATATATATATATGTATTGCTTGTAGGACACTTCAATTCTTGCTGATGTGCACATATAACTCCGAATCGTGTTAAAGCCTTATATGTCTCATCGTTTAATCGACCTTCAAAGTCCCTGAGCAAAAACACGTCGACGACACGAAAGCTACCAAAACTCGACGGCAACACAAAAGGTACGAAGACCGGCGACACGAGAGGTACCAACACCCACGGTTCGCCACTGGACCACGAAATTTCGTTACTTGTGCCAGAATCGGCGGAGGCGCTATATTCCCCCAAAAAGACTTTTCGCTCTTGTCCCACGAACCAGCGACCTTTCGTTGTGGTTCGAGCCACATCCGTAAGTCATGTGTCTGTCTTTAATGCATCGGCGCTTGGGCTTTCGGCCTCAAGTCGGCTTAAGGGTAACATAAGAGACCCTCTTGCACTTATGACGGAAATCTCCCTTTATTTTTTTTCTCCACGTATGTTTGTTCACCCACTGTGTATTTCGCGGTTGTACTGGGTAGGCGCAGACCTTGTCAAGTAGCTACTACTTATAAACAAAATAAGGTCCAGCGAATTGCACGTTTGACGCTGGTTTATTTGTCCTATTAGCTCGAAGCGTCGACTGCGTCTGTACTTAAAAGGGTACGGGAACGAAATGACGAGGCCGAGAGCTCTCTACCTCTCGCTCCAAAATCGGCCAGCGAGAAGCGCAATGCGTATCGCGCACGTGACGTCAAGGGCTTCTGCACGGCCAAGGGTACTGTAGTTGCGAGCGTTGCCGCTTGGGGGCGTCAACGCGTGACAATCTCGCCTAGTTGTTATGTCCGAGGACTGTACGCCCTATGGCCTACACATAGCTCGTGGCCATGCTGCTATTTTATGTGCCGTAAGTGTTCGTTTCACCGTGTTAGTTTCACACCGTCAGTACCCAAAAATGGTGACACCTGCAAGCTATGTATATAAGGTATTGACCGGGTGCCACATTTGAGCGCGGTGTTCACAGCGCATCCGGGAGTGGGAAGGGGGGATAGTATGGTTGGCCTGACAGAGGTCTCCGCATCCTCAGATCAATCTCCTACCTATCGTCTGCTAAGTACGGCGATCTGGACGGTGTGTAATGAACGTTCCGGAAGGACCGTGGAAGCTTTCTATTTTTTTAAATCCTGATTTGTTTATGCATTTACGCTTCACTTCCGTGAATGGCGCTGGGACGGGAGGCATTCAACGTCATAACTACATTGGCCTCCCAACTACCAGGTGATCCTGAGAAATCGTTTTATTAAGGCTAAAGCCTTATATGTCTCATTGTTCAGTCGACCTTCAAAGTCCTTGAGTGAAAAACGTCGACGACACGAAAGGTACCAAAACACATCGGCGGCACCAAAGGCACGAAAACACGTCGGCCACACGAAAGGTACCAAAACCCAAGGTTCGCCACTGGATTACGAGATGGCGGTACTTGTGCCAGCGTCGGCGGCGGCGCGCGAGCGGCGCAAACCCAGTGGGAGAAGAGGACACTCTCGCTCGGGCAGCGGTGAAGAGCTGGCGTGCGACATGCCGTGAGATTAACGGCGCCAAAAGTGCGTCGTCAGAGAGCGCGCGGTCTTCGGAGGTTTTGCTATCACCGAGGTCGGCGCTTGGGATTTCGCCTTCAAATCGTCTTAGGGATAACATAAGATACCCTGCTACTTTTTTCGTTTTAAAAATAGCTTTCAGGCGTTTACGATCGGAAGACTGATGTTTCTAAGGTGCTGTCACAACGTAGTGTCTGGCTAAACGAAAAAGGAAGAGCTAAAATTTGGGCTTCCGTACCCATTTAAGTTTAAACGAAGTATAGGCGTCAAGTCATTAATTACTGCACTCATTCCACATACTTTCAAAATTTTGCCTATATTTTCCGTTTGCAAAAAGTCCCAGTATAGAAAAACCCCAACGCCCATGAACTTTGTCCCAATGTCGAAACACGCTGTCGCCTAAAATACAAGAACGCTGTTACAGTTTATTTATAAATAAAAACTAACAGCAAAAGTAACGCGCGTTAATTTTTATTGGTAACGGTAACGTATTCCTTTTATTTTGTGGTAACGTAGATCAATAACGCATTCCTTTATTTCGCACGGAGCTGGTAACGTATTACGTTACTTTTTTTCGGTAACGCCTGCAACACTGGCCACGAGCCAAAGGGGCCAATCCAGCAGCGCCCAAACCTCAAAGTGACGGCGCTTGTCGTCTTTTTGTGCCTATGTTACCACCGGCTAAACCAAAAACGCGCAGTGAAAGCGCCGTGAATTTGATATTTGAGTTTGTCCAGTTATGTGTGTGTGCGTTCTAGCCTTTGTCATTGCTCTGACCGATGGCAAAAACCTAGTGCCCTTCCACTCTGTGAAGAAGGATAACCAGCGAAACTGTATCGGGATCTTTCATTACACGACATTGTAAGTTCTAAATTAATTTTTCAAAGCACACCCCGAGGACAGTTTTTTTGATTGAGCCCAATCTCTTTATCAGCATCGCGGAAGCGAAAAAAAAGAACGTTAGACCGACGCGTTCTGCCCTCAACCTCGTCCTAGCGCAGTCTTAGCTGAGATGGGTCGGTGACCGCAGATGTTAAGAAGGGATCAGGACCTCACTATCTAATATTGCCAAGGAAGGCTGACTCACGCGGGTTGCCCCTTCTTTTTTTCATACTTGCCATGACCAATCGGAACGAAGGAGCGCCGTTTAAACGGGAGCTTTTTGTTAACATCCATGGACGCATTCTTTTCCAGATCCTAGCACATAACAGCTTCACTGTAAAAGAAGTGGAGCATTAACCCACAATCGCTTGCTGTTAAGATTTTCTCTAGCGAATTTTGTTTTTATTGCGTTAGCACTGGAACGCTCGTTTTCACGAAAACCCGCCGGTGTCAGTCCGTGCGTTCGCTTGTCAGCGCCATGCATGACGTCGAGAGGAGAGTGGGGTGGTGATGAAGTATCGTGTTTACAGATTCAGTGTCTCATCACGGCGGCGGGGAAAGAGGAAGAGGGTGACACGTGCTGACGCCAGCGCTTCGGACCAATACGAGCGTCGCACAGCTGGCACGGAGCCAGAGACGAGCAGGCGCAACGCCGCTTTGGAAAGCGGCCCAGCTCAGTTGCCGCTCCGGCGATGGATGTGGTTCTTTCCACGAGTGATATGGCTGATCGTATCCAAAAGCAACGGCGGAAAAAAGTAGAGGCCACGCGATCATTGAATTGAATCCGATCGAAATGCTAATACATTTACATCGGATGAATCCCATTAATCGTCGAACCAATTTTTTCTTCAGGATAAAGTTGGCCGCTGCCAGTTTTTTGACGTGTATCTTGGTCTTCGATTAAAATGACAAATCCATGTTTCAACATCAGGATTGACGAGCGGCAAAGTGCCTTTATTCGTAGTTCTGACAAAGGAGAAAATAAGAGTGAGCAAACTCCATTCCAGATAGCAACGTGGTTGATATTTAGAATTTTCTTAGAAAGTGTAATAGTTTTTCTCGACTTCCTCCGCTACTTGAAGCTCGGATGTAAGATTTATCTTTTATGATTAATCGCTTTCCAGTGCCGAAGTGTTGAAAGAGTTTAAACGATGTGGCCATATGATTAACGAGCACGTTAATAACAGCGTTTTCTTCGCATGTATGTGATCATGACAGGTTACTTTTGGTTCTTTACGCTGCCTTGATCACGAAAACAAATTTTTAAAATAGACATCGGAGCAGGACGACATTATAAGGCCCAACTGCGCATGTGCTAGGGAACAAATTTTCGCGTGTCGTAGAAGCAATTACTGAGAAATTTCAGTTCGCCGTTTTGAACGGTGTACAGCTCAATCCCTCACTAGACCGGGCATGACCTAAGGAGAGTCAGCAGTTCATACAAAGGAAAATAGCCTATTTTCAACTGGAATGCAGTGCCTCGTCATTTGCTTTTCGCTTTCATAACGCGTTTGATTACGGGCGCTGCTTGTTTGGCCTTGAAAAGAATACAAGCAAACTATGTTTTAACGTGTCTGATTATACATTCGGGTAAATGCGGCATCCAAAGAATACATTTCGCCATTTTTCTGTAATTACTGACTGAAGTCTCGCGCAACGTTTCGGTGAGTCGCCATATCAGGAAGTCTAATTTTCTCAATTCCTTTCTCGTATCGTTTTGATCGTCTCCGCTATAATGTATCTAGCTTGTGCCACACATTCAGACAGTTTTCCGAGCCTTTTAGTCAGTCCTGTTTGTACCCAGCTCTATTTAATGATCCAAACCGCCGACTGTGCAAGCACATCGCTTTTCGAGGTGAACCCAATATAGAATGTGGAGGAAGGACGAGGTACCCTGAAAGCGCTCCGAGCGGACGTTGGCGGCGGACCTCGGAAGAGGCTTTTTGGCTCTACTCGGTTTCACTTTACGATGTACCGCAGTGGACGCTACGAGCCATTCCAGCCAATCACAGCACAACAACACGCATCATATGACTGCGCGACCCACGCGTTGCTGGATCCCTGCCGAAGGTCAAGTGACACTTGCACGGCATTGCCATTGGCTCCGATGACTCGTAGCGCCAGGATGGGGTCCACCACGAGGTGAAACAGAGAGGAGTCCTCGCTACTTTGAATCCGTCATTACGGACCTTTCTTAACCAGCTATTTCTGGTACGAGCAAGCGGCAGACCTAATCGGGGAAAAGAAACGCAGACCCAAGTGCAAGTGGACGATGTGAAGGTCTTCATCAGAAGATGTTTCGACTTAATCACCCACTTGCGCTGGGCCGTTGCGAAAAGACCTTAGAACGCGCCTTGTCGTGGCTTCTGAACCTAGTTTTTGTGGTTTCATCGCCATGCTTTCTTTTCATATTGTCGGCAACCGCTTAAAGTAGCTTCGGTCGTAGTCCCTGTTCCCGTTACAGACACGTCTATTTTGGCAACAGACTTATTTTAGATGTTTAAATGCTTTCTTAGAAGTTTCATAAAAGTAGATGTCAGGAGCAAGCGGCGGAATAAAATGTTAACGTCCTTGGGATGGGAACCTTGTTTGCTATGCCTCGTAGAAGTTCAGTGTACCTTACATAACGTGACCGTTGCAGATAAGCTCCGATGTCGGAAATGGACTGTCCCCTAGGGATGCTATGCGATGAAGGGGTTGGCATGTAGCTCACACACAATTCAGTTAATGTTTTGTTTTGTCAGCTCAAAGCACTTACATCGCACCCCCATTGGGCTTGTTTGAAACAATGAAAGATATTGCAAAATCCCCAAATTTTCATTATCCGAATATCTACCAGAGGCTTCTATTGCTGAAGGAGAAAGCATATTCGAATTGGGAAAAAAATGCGAAGTTGTCTTCTTTGTGACCAGACCTTTTTTTTCGCTGATAATTTCTGCCCAGTCCATATTGAGCAGTATCTGTTGTCTCGTAAGAACATCCGATCTTTCCCAACCCCGTGAAGCTGCTCGCAGCTGAACAGCTGCAAAGAACTTGAGTCACGAGTGTCGCTGTAATTCCGATGCTGCCGATGACCATGTATATCGGTAACATGAATTAAACATGTTTTTCAACAAAGTTGAAGAACAAAGCGAGATCTCTGCAGAAAAGGAAATCAAGTTTTATGACTTCTTAGGGCTTCGTGGTGTTCTGCAAAAAAGTGTACTCACAAATGTTTCTTTTTTTTGTTTGGAGTGTGTCATTTACATATTTAGGGAAAGTGTAAGAAACTGAGTTTCTATTGGTTAGTAATGCGCTCCCATTGGCAACTGAGCGACTCGCTACCTCCTATGTTTCCTTGGCTGCGATAGACTTATGGTCATTAATAACCTCAGGAACTAACCAGCCTGCCCTGGAGCGAATACCTGACTATTTTTATGTCCTCAATGAGAAATCTTCCGACAAATCAATGCCAAGGTGACGAAATACAGCATACTTGGGAGCCTTCGGTAGCATTAAACGAAGGCGCTAAACGCCTATCGGTGTATTTGTATGAGCGCAGATTTTGTACCCCGCATAAAGTTGAGGAATAATAATTGTTTTGCGATAATAATGTGGCTCTCCATTCCAGGGAGTCTGGTATTTTAGTTTTTTATTGTTTATTGTGCACGTTGAAGCCGAACTGCTGGCCGAGTTCAGTGCTGTACATACTTTCGGGATTGTGCTCGACTGCGTGCTGAAGAGGCAGAGCTGCACCCTCTGCTATCGTCATTATTGACTCCACCTAAAGTGAACGCTACTCAAGAACTAGCAGTTAAACTTCTCCTGTCGACTGCGAAACTTCACGGAATGATGCGTCACGCATAATTCAGTGGTGTAAAGTGAATAGCTTGTCGCTGAACCCCCTCAAAACAAATGTCTTGTCTCTGTGCAGACGTCGTAATGTATTACATAACGATTGTGTATTCAAAGGAACTTCTATCAAACACATCTCTGCTGTAAGAGACCTTGGCGTGAGCATGGATAATGAACTGACGTATATATATTTCGCACGTGTCCTCTATTGTTGGCAGCGCGACAAAGATGTTGGCACTGATATCTCGCATCACGAAGCAATTTCAAAACCCTGCCTGTATTATTCGTTTATTTTGTTTTCTTGTTAGGTCAAGGCTGGAGTTCGGTTCTGCAGCGTGAAATTCTTTGTCAGAAATGCAGTAAAAAAAAATTGAAAGTGTGCAAAAACGCTTAATGCGCATCGTTTACGACCGCTATCTTCAGCTCCACTTTTATTTTTATTACAACTATCTTCTAGATAAGTTCTTGTTGAGGCCATTGTCTGACAGAAGAGCAGAACGTGACTTGATTGTTTTGCACAAGATAGCAAATAGAATTATAGATAATGATTCGCTTTTATCTACCGTTAATATCCATGTCCCGTCCCACTTGTCAATGTCAATACCATATGCAGATCTTCACCCTTGTCACGCATGCAGTCACTGTTCAATCGCTTTGACAATCCAAGTATTGAAATATTAAGTGACCTTTCTGTTTACCGCAAGCAATTGCAAGGGACCGCTACCTATCTGGGATGTGAGTTTTATTTGTTTTGTGTCAATTTGGCGTTTACTCGTTCTTTGTGCACCAAAATGAAGACCGTCGGGTTTTTTTTTGGGCACACTAAAATATAGATTATTATTATTATTATTATTATTATTATTATTATTATTATTAAAGATGCTAATCACAGCCAGCCTATATCGAGGAAGCTTGGGCCGGGACTGACCCCTAATGAGGAGCGCGTGCGGCTTACGTGTAAGCTGGGTATGCGCCGAGGGGACTGCGATAGTCTCAGTTAATTGGGGAGATTACCGGGGATCGCCGGGGGAGCTGCACGTCGGGGTACATGACGCGGGGACGTTGACGCGTCGAGAGGGAAGTTGGTGCCCCAATATGCGTGGCTGCAGGCGAGAGATGGCCCTGTCGGTGCTTGCATTTAATTGCAAAAAAAAAAGAGAAGCTTTTGGCGTATTGGTGGTTGTTGCCGCCCAAATTTACCCCGCCATATGCGTGTCAGAATGCGAGTTGTGGCGGGCGGAATCGGGAGTAGCATTCTCCTATCAATTGTGCTCGGTTTGCCGCGGCACTAATGTTCGCGCATCGGTGTTGGGGCGGGAAAAAAACAAACAAATGCTTTGGACACGGAAGAGTTATATTTTGTTTGTTTTGTTTTGGAACATGGGAATAAACATCCTCTCGGTTGCAGCTCACAGAGTAAAAACGATGCTTCGCCGCCGTTTTTTGTTGGGAGACACCTGTTTCTTTCCTGCGGCCGTCTGCTTCACATGGTTACTACGGAAAAGTCAATGGCTGTGGAGGCGTTGCGACTGAAGTACCGAAGTGGTTCGCAATAGGAAGCTTTAGCCGATTGTGTTTTTGTGGAACAATCTTAGTTCAGGGAGCTCGCGCTGCCACCTCAAAACGTGTTTTTGAAGCGTGCACTCGGAGTGCCATTGGGTCTGCCAAAACGAATTTTTATAACGCCCTATACGTCTCACGTGAGTCGAATTCAATGTGTGGTTACGAACAGGTTTTCTGTAAGCTTTCTTTTGATGCAAATGAGCTTGGTTAGGTTGGTAGACCGAGTAAATGCGGTAACAAAAACATGTCTTTTTTTGTGTGTGTGTGAGACAAGTGTAGTTCCAATGAAATCTGTGAAGGCCAAATGAAAGTTGTTTGGCGGGCTTACGCGTTAACCGTGTGAGTACGTCAGCTATTAAATAGAGGAAAGCTGAGGATTAGTTTTGACAACCTGAAAAGGTTCGAAGTCTAACCAAAACCTCAATTACCAGCTGGTTTAGGAACCCGCCAACTAGGGGTTCATAAGGCAGGTGAGTGGAGTTTGTAAAACAATTAGCTGCGTTGTCCAAGCACAAGAAAAAAGCAACAATAAACAAGCAAGCTTCGCCTAGCCTGCATGCTTTGGTTGGGTGCAACACTTTACTCAAAGCCTCTTTACAAAGGAAGTGTCCTGGCCCGGGTATTTACGACAGGAAAGTGGTAAATATCCGGGCAAAGTATTTTTCAATCATGGTGACTGTGGCGGAATCTGCGGAAATGTTTTCGAAGCAGGCAAATGGCGTGCAGAATATGTATCAGCGGCAAAATAGATGTTAATCCGGGGAATTCAGTGCGACTTGGCGCGAGTAAAACATTACTATGTAGTAATTTTGTGCTCGCTCCAAGTGTCACTCAAATCAAAGGGAAGATCGAGAGGTTTTTGAATAAAACGAGTTAGAGGTGAGTTCTAGAGTATTTGTATCTCATGACTCTGAAAATTATGTTCGTTTTCTCCGAAGATGTAACTAAACGCGCGCAATCAGGAAAAACCTCCGACCCATCGTTACGTCATACCCAGATCATTCGGCCGCCAAGTGTGTGTCACTCGTGTGGGCAGCGCGTGCAAGTTCAAGCTTGCCAGGTATTTTCTACCGCACTGACACCAGTAGGGACGTCTTTTTATTACCTTTTTGAAAATAGACAGAGCGCGCGTGCATTGCTTTGGTAGGTGCTAAAGATGCGCGAGAGCGGAGATTTCGAAAACTCTGCATATGACTTCACGCTCCGGGGAGGGGCTTCAGCGGTATTTTGAAAATGGTTTTCTGCAACCTCCGTGCGCAAAATTGAAAAATGATCTCGATATTCGTCATTATGCGGGCCAAATGAACACAGTTTAAGTGTCTTTCCTCAAACCCAAAACCGCTTCAGTTTTCCTTTAAAGATGACGTGAAGCAAGCGCCATGTCACGTTTACACTATTGACATCTAGTAAAGAGTCACATTTTGGAACAAGTTAACATTGGATGACGATGTAGCGGTGCAATGTTTGAAAACAATTATACTGCACAATACAAGGCGGACAGTTGATGAAGGCTAAACGAAATTTACATTAGACAAACTGGTAGTTACCTCAAAATTTATGTCGCCTTTGTCCTCTCCCTCGGGGCCCTTGGTAATCCACTGCAATTATGAAAATGATATCCAGTTTCTACTGATACCGTTGCATTGATCAAGTATAGTAAATTAAAAAAAACGCAAAATACTCGATGTCTGGGCAATGAAGACGTGAAGAATGATGAACAAATGTGCTCGCTGGCCGTCGTTTTCACTGACGAATGTTTGAATTGTCTTAAACATTACGAGGGTTTAAGCTGTGTAAACAACATAAAATAATGCATTCTTTTTTAGCGTCAGCTGTTTTGAGCTTGTTGTACTGGAAGAGCCTCGTGTCGCAGAAAACGAACGGAGCGTGCGCAAGCACGCTTAGTTGACTTTGGCACCGGGAAGGGGCGCCACCTGCTTTTTCTTGCATTTAGAGAGCCTAGATTGTTGAGAGGGTTCGTCTCAAACCATGCACTCTTAATCTGGGGCCACCTAGAGAGCCACCTATAGCCGTGACAAATGAGATCCAACTTGTCACGGCAAAGTTTGGGGCCACCTAAAATTGCCAGCCCGCTGCCGTCCCTTTTTAGGTGGCCCCAAAATTTGCCGTGACAAGTTGGATCTTGCCGGCCCGTTTTTTAGCTGGCAAGTTTTCTAGATGGCCCGTTTTCTAGCTGGCCCGTTTTCTAGCTGGCCCGTTTTCTAGCTGGCCCGTTTTCTAGCTGGCCCGTTTTCTAGCTGGCCCGTCTTCTAGGTGGCCCGTTTCCTAGCTGGCCCGCTTTCTAGCTGGCCCGTCTTCTAGGTGGCCCGTCTTCTAGGTGGCCCGTCTTCTAGATGGCCCGTTTTCTAGCTGGCCCGTTTTCTAGCTGGCCCGTTTTCTAGCTGGCCCGTTTTCTCGCTGGCCCGTTTTCTCGCTGGCCCGTTTTCTAGCTGGCCCGTTTTCTAGCTGGCCCGTTTTCTAGCTGGCCCGTCTTCTAGCTGGCCCGTCTTCTAGCTGGCCCGTCTTCTAGGTGGCCCGTTTTCTAGCTGGCTCGTTTTCTAGCTGGCCCGTTTTCTAGCTGGCCCGTTTTCTAGCTGGCCCGTTTTCTAGCTGGCCCGTTTTCTAGCTGGCCCGTTTTCTAGCTGGCCCGTTTTCTAGCTGGCCCGTCTTCTAGGTGGCCCGTTTTCTGCTGGCTATAAAAATTTCCCGTCGTCCACTCCCCTGCAGAGTATCTCGGAGGGTCCAGGACTGTTATACACGAATAAAGCCAGGGGATTGAGAAGTACAGAAAATTTTCACTGTAAAAATAAAGCTGTGAGGTGGCACTGAGCCTGACGTCTTCTTGTGAGACGTCATGCAGATAGTCACGTCGCAACTTTATTTTTGAGTCGCAAAATATATTGGAAAAGCACTGCCAAGCTCAATTTGTATGCTTTAGAGATTGACTTCCCGAGTGCTCTAGGGGAAAGTAAATATACATGAATTGTTTCAAGGGCAAGGCCGATGGGTTCTAAATATTTTAGAGAACAGTGGGTCCGCAGGTAAACAATCCATTTATTTGTTTAAACTAGATGCACAGCTGAAGATACAAGTGGTGCTTTGTTGTAGTAAATACCACATTCAAACAATAAAATAGAAAAGTATATGAAAACTCGTGTCACTTGCTGAAACATTGGTGGAAGCATGGTCGTTGCTTTCACTTGACACACTTGGCGAACTAGGACCCGCCGCAGTTGAAGGTGCGCTATCCGAGCCAAGTGTGTTGCAGTCAGCCGGAGCTTCGTGCCACAAGACGGGTCTCCGCGGCACGTCCGAAGGCCAGTTGCCTCTGTCGTCAAGGCATGATGCTGCTGCGATTAAAATTTTTTTCAAAAATTTATTATAAGAGAATAAGGGAGAGAGAACATGTCTTGTATCTTAATTACGTACTAAAATTTATCAAACAGCTGGTTTGTTAGAAAGTAGCTTGCTGGACGTTAGAGTCTGTTCAGATGCTGAGTCATCGGTCACAAACATGGCCGCTAACATAACGTTTATTCATATGCTCTACAGAAAACAAAAGAAAGCAAAAGAAATTCGGCAATTAGATAACCGCATTTGCTTTCGGAGGCCATGCTTGTTTGTAGTTACTCGACATTAAAAGGCAGTCTGACGTCATATGGATAGACCCTATAGGATCTATCCATATTACGTCAGACTGCTTTTGTGCTTTGTTGGACCTGTAGATCCTGGCAAGTGACCTGTAGCCCACCAAAGCTATATATAGCTTTGGTGGCAGTTTGAAGAGTGGGAACAAAACAGTAAATTGTGACGCCACCAGGCAGGGGTCCACTTGCCAGGATCTACAGGTCCATGGCTATATCATACAGGCTGCGTCATGAAACGCCGGCTAAATCGTTGCTCAAAAACTACACGTTGCACATAAAAAGCTAATTTTGTTTAATATGAAAATTTATAAAGTTTGGCGTTCAAATAATTATGGTGTCGAAATTTTGAATAATTAACTTTCTGTAATTACTAAATTTGAAAGTATGGTCAGGTCAGGGTAAAGACCTTGCTAAACTGCGTTAAATATTGTAAAACAGATAGTTTGACTGTTTGTTTCAAAAATATTGTTTAATACAATACATTTCTTAAATTCAGTTAGCCTAATAAAAGCTTATAAACTCATTCACACAAAAAGAACGTTTCGGCCGACGTCGACGGTCGCGTGAGCAAACGAGGGTGCACGCACAATGGCATACTTAGTGTATTCTAGATGTTACATTCATCATCAATGTTAGTATAAATGTTCCTTGTGCGGCCGTCCTCCTTTGCTCAACGCGATCGTCGACGCCGGCCGAGACGCGCGACTATATACCTCGGACGGCAAGCTGATGAGTGCGCCGTATACGCCGTGCTCTATCGGCGGACACTTCGGCAAGAGAAAAGTACCCCCCTATAAACTATTTACACCTTGTCGCTGTAAAATGCTGGTGGCCACCGTCGAGGCATAGCCGGCTAGCTTTCTTTGCCTCACCTTACCATAGGCAGACCGTAAGGGCTGCGACTTTGACCCGATAACTTTAAAAATTGTCACCCACCACGAGTGCTTGTGCACAGCCGAGCCGGCGACAAACGCGAAGAGTCCGCGCTTGTAGCCGTTATGGTAACTCCATGCTAAGGTGAAACGAAGTAAACCTGTTTTCCGCTTTCCACCGGCGACGCCAGCCGGTATCCGAATAATATGAAAAGAGGCGATTCCAAACGTGCTTCTTAGAATACAAAAATATTGTGTATAGATACCTGTATCGTCCAGGACAGGGTCCCACTTGTCCTCTGTTGGTGAGAACAAAAGTTACTAGCTAGGAACTCTTGCAGCAATTGACTCTAATCCGTTATTAGCCAGTGAGCTACATAATTACCCAGTCGGTTATGCTGAAGAGGACTGTGCCCGCAGGTAACGGCACCAGCCAAGTTGGCTCAGTAGTGGTGGTCGTGCTGGTCGTGCTGCCAGATCAGCGGGCCGTGTGAACCCATCGCATTCACATGTTTCCTCATGGTTACACCGCCCGCGTCGAATTCCTTTGGTATCCTTCGACGCATCCTGAAGAACTAACTCACTGTCCCGCGGCTTCGGCGCATTCTCTAACATAGGCTTACATCACCATTATAACAAAACAAATGTCACCCGCAGATGCTTCCGATTAGATTCGTACTTCGTACGTTCGAAATTCATCGTCCTTGCACACCGAGAAGAGAAATGATCGTTATGCGCATGCGTGCCCGCTGGCTGCGCCCGCGGGGAACGCAGGGCGGCCTCAACTGCCGCCATCTAGCGGAGAGCATAGTGCTTTTTTCCCGCTATTACGCGCATAGCCGGCCCGTTTTTGCCGGCCCTGCAGCAACGGGCCGCCAAAAATTACAGGGCCGCCTACGGGGCCACCTATATAGCTATTCGCACCATGAAAGAGGGGAAGGGCCAACTCCAGCCGTGACGTTGTACACGGCTATTTTGACGGGGCCGGATCAGTTCGCGGCTAAGTCCTGAAAACTTTGAACGTCACGGCTATGGCCGTGACGTTTGACGGCCCCAGATTAAGAGTGTGGGGAGCGTTTGCAATTTAATGGCGGACGCCTCCGGTGGAAATTGGTCTCAAGTCCGCGTGCACAGCGTTTTCGCTGGGCAAAGAGGGAAGCAGGCGGAAAGGCGGAGATGCTCGCAGACGATCAACACGTTCGTCAGCTCCTCGCAGTTGGTATTGCAAACGCGGTCCACAAACCACGTAACTGTCTGTAATACAGGCTCTTTACTCGCGTTCGATCGCTCTCCGCTCGGTCCCTCGATTGGCTCGGTCTGGCTGTTGGGATGGGACGCATGCATTGGCTGTTCTGTGAGTGATCGATTGTGGTTAACGCGCGACCTGGCGTCTTTGCCGGCAGTTTGCCACCAGGTTCTTGAGTTGTCGTACCCGGACTGTGAGCTGACTGCCTTTAAGGTGTGTGCTACGTGCCTACGCAGCGTTCATGCTGGCAAGATTCCTAATCTCGCCCCGTGATACGGGCACGCATACACACCGATGCCAGAGGCCTCGATTGGATCTCGTGGGCGAGCTTTTGATATCCGCTCGGCGCCCTAAGCTTTTCGCGCTTTTAGGGGGCAGCCGAAGCATACGCCGGAGCGAGCACAGACTGCTCTACAGCGTAAACGGGCCCGTGAGGGAGGACACCTTCGACGTGTATACACCAGCTGACGCTGTTCATTCGCATCACGTCAGCTGATCGTCCGCGCAATTTTTCAATTTGAGTTTTTTGCACCTCTCGACCAACACTGAATGGTTTGCTCGTTATATACTTATCTGCGTATTTCCACTTTACGTCTTGCTCACGCACAATAGTTGTTTCTTTTCTTTGCCCTCCTTTTCTTTGCACTAGTATAGCCACCGACAAGATAAGGAACGCAGGCCTTATGTTCATGCTTTTTCCTTCGTGATTGGCTCTCCGGCGCTGTTATCGGCTCATGCTGCACTATCATTGGCTGCGGAGCAAGAACGGGAGGCGTGGGACGTCCCACGCCCTGAGCTTCTTAAGCTGCCACTGACCGTAGCTTACCATGTCAAAACACGATGCAAAGTAACCCCAATGTAAAGTTTTGAAAGAGGACCGCATTGTTCACGATGTGATAGGGGGGGGGGGGCAGGAATTCATATTACGTGTATAAGTATGGTCTAGTTTGCACCATGAATCTTCTCGACGTTATCCAGAGAAAAAAAATATGAAGTGATAAATATATAATATATCTTAAAATATACAAGTGGAGGTAGACAGGTGATGCCTCTGTTCTTTTCGGACGACGTCGGCGCATTTGTTTCAGGTAAGGGTAGGTCATGATAGGTGAGCTTCATTGCTTCGACAATAAAGGCGCCGGTCACGATCCGGGAAAGAAGTTAAGAAGAAACAATATATCCTTCCAGAAATATGTGGTTCGCCCATCATTTGCTTTACGCATCGTGACGTTCAGATGTACGGCGCGTGAAATTATCTAAGAATCCAAGACCAAGTTGACGTTGGTTTAGCAGTTCGTGATTTCAGAATGCATAGAACGCAGAAGGAAAGCAATACAGAGTATGTAATAACCTTCTTTTCCGTTTGCCTGTTTTTTTTTTGTATGTGTTCCGAGTTTTTAATGATAGGAAAGAATGAATTGTGCCGCTACCAGGATATACGAAGCGTTTGAGCCGGCACAAGCATACATCCGAACAGTCCCACAATTCCCCTAATTGCAAGGCATCCTGGGATTTTTCGGAAATGTATATTTTAGGCTCGTAAACGCGAGTCCAGAGTCTACAACCTATCTTTTTTACCAGAAAAAAAAAAGTCAATAGACGACCCATTTTTTCGCTCCTTCGTTCTTCCGCTGACAGCATGCATGTTGTTTATAGCAAACATTTTTTTTTTGTCGCTTCGCCTTTTTGTGAAGCGATCTCGTCAAACGTTTTCGTGCTTGAGCCGCGGTTAGAGGCAGCCGAGATAATATTGTCGTTTGTCGGAATCATCGCGCTGTTACTGAGAAACAAAATAAAATCAGGTCACTATAACCCCTGTCAGACGGCGTTCTAAAGGTCCTATTCACTAAGCTCCTTTACAAAATTGGCCAATCAGCTCGCGATGTTGAGTGCGCACGTGCCCTATGGCGTGCGCTGGTTCGCCGATTTTATAAAAGAGCTTGTTCTAAAGGCCTTTATAATGCCCGTCTGACAGGGGTATTAAGCCACCTTTAGCTCGACTCTCCCAGACAGACATGTCTGCCTAAATAAACATTCAATCCTTTATTCATTCAAATCCGCAGGCGTCTAGGCGAGGAAACAGCCGAAGCCCGAAGTTAGTTTCCGCATCCTTGTCCTGCTCCTAAAGTTGATGGTGTTAGTCAAGGTTTATATCATTCGTAGTTATCTTTCGTTTGGCAGACTCGGTAGTATATAGCTAGAATAAATTCACTATGGTACTGGCACAGCTCTTTTCTTGTAAGATACTTAGGAAAGAGATTGTTCAATATTGAGCGCTACACTGGTACGGACATATAAAACGCAATGTGTTAATGCGATTTTGTTTGAGTGAAAGCGTCAAAACTACTCATCATTTGCTAGCAATTTTAAGTGGATTGACCTTATTGGTTAGACGTGTATCTATTCTTCGCACGAAATACGATAATACCCTCGTTTATGTTTTCAAAACGGAGCCCGTTTCTTTCGTTTCTCTCAGAAGGCAGCTCAAAATGAAGCCCAGAAGCTTCTAATCTTTCTTATCACATTTTTGTGCCGTCACGGACCAAATCTCGTGACGTCATGTTTCTCAGTCACCTCTCGTTTTTGGCACCTTTGCCTTTTCCCCGCTTCGTAGATGAAGTAGAGCCATTGGAGGCAGGCAGAACAAGCGAAAAGCACGCGAAGAGCATCGTTTAAATCTATTACGTCACCGAGCAGAAAGATGTTTCCCAATGCTTTCATCTCTGAAAAAAATGGTGGTTTTTATTGCATAATATTTACCATATTTCCGGTTATAATTCCGTTTTTTTCCCCCAAGAGTTTAGTCAGTGTGCCGAATACAACTGTGCTACTTTTATAATAATAAAAAAGTATGGTCTTTAATTGCGGAAATTTGCCTTGGGGTTTACATATCTTGTTCTATTACTTGAGCCGAATATTGAAATTGGCTCCAGTTTGCGAATATATCAAGATCATAGTACAGACATGCGGGATTAGCAATGCAGATTGGCCACGTCGACCGTACAAAGATGTTAGTACGACTTATACGGGACATATGAACCGGAAAGTTTGGCTGTTAGGATTTCAAGAGTGGCCATAATGTTTTGCCCAAAATAAGATTATGTTTCCAAGTCCTTTTCTTTCTGTGCCGAGCCGTGAACTTAAACCATGACTGTGCGTTTGTTAGCTGAAATTATACCCAGTGAAGTGATAGCTCTTCGCGATAGAGCTTTCTCTGAAAGAATTCTGCGCATGTACGCGACCTGTCGACTGATTTCTGCACTTTGTTCCGAAGAAACAGGGAAATATATTTTCACCGATTTCTACTGACGAGGACGTGCCGAGTCATCTTCTACTCTTTAATGGCCTTTTAGGATTAGATGAATCCCATTCGGGCCGACCTGCGTAAGGGTACTCTAAAATGCTATTCTATCTTCCAAAAACAGTTTTTGTGCATTTGTCGCTAAGTGCCCTGGTTTTATCTGAAAAAAAAAAAAACGATTGTGCTTGCCGCAAAGATAAGCCATGTTCTGCTAAAACCTTAAAGCAATAGCAAAGAAAAGACAGTTAATTATTGGACAGAAACAATGACGCCACGCCCTTAGGATTTTCCCATGTGTATATTGGTGCAGGCGTTTAATTTGGTCAACCTTACAGAAATGAGCGAGTCAACGTAGTGAAATTCGCAAATAAGCTTGTATATGTTGAATTCTAGGTGGCGACTGAAAAACTTTAATTTAAAAACTGTCAACACAAACCAATGCTTGTTTTTGTTTTTATGCATGCAAATTAATGTTTTCTCGCGCCATTTATAAATTCATGTGTGTACAGAAACAGATTCAGACTTTGATTGTGTTCTACGCTCTCCACCCTCTACGACAACAAGTAATTTTTTTAAACGTTAACAAAAAGTTGTCGGAACTTCTAGAGAAATAATACCAGCGTGCCATATCATTCTCAGTTTACAATTTCCCATAGTCATGGCTACGATAACTTCATTCCCGTTATAAAGCCACGGTGAAACCCGCGTTCCCACCCCATTCCTCTTTACTATAACAAGTACATATTTGTTAAGACATTAATAATCTCTACATATATTAAATATGTTTTTTTTTCAAGCACCCATTCTTTTAATATTGAAGAAAAGCACATGTTTGAAACCAATCACAATTTTGCCATTCCTTTAAATGTACAAAACCTCCTAAAAGCGTGCCAATCCAAGGGTTCTGCGAAACACTAGCCTTAGTACATACCAAAGGGATCATAAAGTTACCTGGGCATGTTCAGTACGGCTAAAAATAGACAGTCCGTTAATCAGGTTTTCAAATATTTCGGAGAAACTTCATACAGGCGGTGTTACTAAAACGAGAGATCGTAACAAAAGCATCGATCTACAATACCCAACGGTAGCCGAAATCATTCCTGAAACGTTTCCGGTGTTCCACAAACCGTGAAACGAGACAATGTTCGGTGAAGCACAGAAAACCGGCACGACTGTGCGTACGAGGATTGCGGCTTTTTGCTTTGATGTTTCCAAATCCACTTTCGAGGAAACTCAAAGAGCTGTGTGCTTATGCTGCCGTGCTTGAAAAAAAAAAAACTTTTTTTTTTGTGCGTACTTTCATAAACCTTTTTGTAGATGCCGTCTATATTAAAAAAAAAAAAAAAAAGAAGAAAGTCAGCGAAGCGAGGAATAGAAATTGCGATTCGCTTCCAGCTGCTGTGCATGCCACAGAGACACGGGGCGGCCGCCGAGACCCCGACTGAGACAGACCTTTCCGGAAAATTCGAAAAGACCTTGCAACGAGGGGAATTTTGGGGCTGGTCAGATGTACGCTCGTGCCGGCTCGAACACTTCGTATATCCTGGTAGCGGTACGATTATTCTTTCTTAATATTTAAAACTCAAGACACACACGCACAAAAAAAAAAATCGAATGGAAAAGAAGGTTATCACATGCTACGTTTTGCTTTCCTTCCGACTTATCTGCGTTCTAAGTCACGAAGTGCTAAACCAACAGTCACCTTCACGTTCGCTTCTTGGATTATTTTACATGACGTACATATGAACGTCACAAATATTTCCGGAAAGGTCTATTGAGCTGCACCGAGATTCACCTAGTTCCGAAACTGAAAGACGTCTCGAACGTTAACTTTCTTGCTTTTTTTCAGATCCCTCAAGATTGAGTTTTGCAGCAGCGTTGTTTGACAATTGCCCACTGATGACGCGCGCAACCCGAAACGTCACTTTGGTTCGCCTTTCATGATTCGCCAGACGCTCACTGTAGCGTCTTAAGTAGGGTGAATTCCGCTCTTCTCGACGGAAAAAAAGAGCAATGTCAGACTGTCAACTTTGACGGTGTTGGCTTTAGGTAGGCGATGATTACTGGCCTCCACAACGATACTAATCCCTGGAGAAGGGGAACAGGGGGACAAACGGTAAGCACAAATCTCCAAACACAACTAGATGACCGGTGCGTGACTGAAAAAAATCCGCCTGGTCCTTGTATCGAACCAGGGACCTCTCCATTTCCAGGGGAGCGCTGTACCAATTCAGCTAACAAGTAGTGTGACCAGAGTGTCGAACCGAAATTGTTATCGGTTCGGTTCCGGTTCGGGTTCACGGCTTTCGGTTCAGCTCCGGTTCAGTTCCGGGCAGCAAAGAATAACGGTTTGAACCGGTTCGAACCGGTACGAACCGGTTCGAACCCCAAAACTGAGAATATATTTTGCACGTTTCTTTGGCAATAGGCACTATTTCAAGAGTGAAACGAGTACGTTTATAGCTTTTTATCATTAGTAGAATCCACTTTTATTTTCAGGTACCAAAAATAAATTTCGTTATTTAATTTTGATGAAACAGTAAATGAAAAGCTAGATTAATATATATAACTGAACAGTTTTTTTTTTTCACCTCAGTCGCATATATTTTACCCGAATCTAAAGGTTATCAGTCTCGTGGGTCGCCTAAAATACGCGTGATTCGTACAATTTTGCGTCGCAGTATTAAAAGTCGAATCCTGCTATGCTCTTGCACTTAAAAATTAATTACAGTGCATCAAATCATGAAATGGGCACGTCCTTGCCATATATATTCTGAAGTCTAGTTTATAAAATATGTTTCACAACATATAAAATACAATAATATTTTCAAAATCTCGGGAACGTTTTAGGACAAACCCTTTTAGTCTACCTTTTATAGGAACAGTGAGCGGCAGTCACAACGCTTGCTTTCCTTACCAATATTATTTACACTCAGCACCGTGATGCAGGCGAATAATCATGCAGAAAAGGGTGACCTTCGTACTCAGATCGGATCTGGCCTAAAATAGTGTGCACCAAAGTGAACATTTTCGACATAGCTTGGCGTTTGAGGTTTGTTCTTGACAAGATTCCAGTCAATTCAGATTGCAAATAAGAATCACCTTTGCTGTTTTTTTTTTGTTAAATATAACAAAGTAGTATTTCATAGTCTACTCCAGGCACGTAGCCAGGGGGGGGGGGCACATAGGGCCCGCCCCCCCCCCCCCCCCCCTCCGAAATCTTTCATTTTGCTACGACCTCCTCTCCCCCCTCCCCCTCATACAGCATTTTGTAATGGGCGCCCCCCCCCCCCCCCCAAACAAAATCCTGGCTACGTGCCTGGTGTTCTCGACATTACAGCTACTTAATTGGTCACTTTCTGACGATCTGCGGGCGCAATCGAGATTGTTCCGCCACGCGCCACTGTGTACTTTGTTTCAATCCAGCCCACAAACACATAATATTGTTGTTCATCAAATAAAATAAGCTACAGAGTTCTATAGGTGTGAGAACGTTGAATATGCGTCAGGAACACGTTATTTAAATCAACTTAAAAAAATTGTCTAAGTTTCTCTCAAATCACTGAAACACGTGCCTCTCGAGGATAAAGCCGGAAAAGATATGCAGACCATATTTCAGATAATTTGGGGGTGCATTTACTTATGATGTATACCTTTAGGTTGATCGGCCCTTTATGTTATCAAGTTTGCAGGCAGTAATACAATATTTGTTATTGTTATCAATAAATTTGACTGTATGAAGTTCACATAACTCGAAAATACGCCATCTGTTGAGTCTGCGGAACGTGCTTTTTTGTTCGCTGTTTGGCAGAGTGAAACACCGGGTCGCGGGCTATGCCAAAAAGAACTGTGTGCTCACGTTATAGATATGAAGGCAAATACACGAAATGTGCAGAAAGAGAGATAATAAATTATATTCTTCTAAATAATACCATACAAGACGGCTTGCTGCAAAAAGAAATATATGGAGATGCATGTTTTAAACGTAAACACGTTTGACGGAGCTCCGTCTGGTTGGGTCAAAAATTTGAGAAATACAGACCTTCACAAACCAAGCCCTAAACATTTAGTGGCCCGACGTTTCAATAGGTCGAGCTCAAAAGGCCGACAGCCACTTAACTATCGGCGTATGTCAGCAGACTAGGGCACTTGAAGAAGAAAAAAACGAGTGAAGAAACGACACACCGTAGATATAAAAGAAGCTGCTGCTCTCCATGTGCAAATAGTCGCCCCTGATGAAAAAAACCCAAGCGGTTTTTAAACGTGGACTCCTTACTGTTCGGGTCTTGGATGGTTATGGTCTGCATTTCTCTGAGTGCAATGATGTTCCTAATTACACATAAATATCGCGAAGTACAGACAATATATTTCTAATTTAAATCACATTTGGACATCGGATTGCACGAGTTCGAAACTTCGCAGAATACTGTCTCGGGAGGCTGAAGTTATATTTAGCTTTACGTGCACTTGTTTTGGGGCCCAATTTTATAACTCTGTGCTTTATCAGTCATGCTCGCTCTTATATTTGATTAGACTGCCGCACATCATCGCGAAACTGATACTGCACAACTTTACCATTTGGACATCCCTTTTTGCTATGCTTCGTTTCCGCTTAAACGGGCATTGCAAAGGGACGAAAAAAACCAAACTCTGCTTTAAGGGCGCGTCTATCAGTGTCAAGCACGAGCGTTCAGTGACAACATTGGTCTAGAACGTCGTATAATGACGACATAGACTTCTAGAGGTAGGTCTGGCTGAATTAGCCCC
The DNA here is from genome assembly GCA_013358835.2 of Ixodes persulcatus. Taxonomy (NCBI): domain Eukaryota; kingdom Metazoa; phylum Arthropoda; class Arachnida; order Ixodida; family Ixodidae; genus Ixodes; species Ixodes persulcatus. The sequence goes on along the minus strand of JABSTQ010010372.1, from coordinate 43,399 downwards.
GTGCGCGACCGAAAGCGTCGCTGTGGTCGGCCTACCACGATTGGCCGAACGCTGACTATGACGTCGGAAAGGGGATTTATCATCGACGGAAATAAGAGGAATGAAAGAACTTTAATTTTGACGGTGTTGGCAGTGTTCCTTTGAGAGCGAAATGATTTCAAGCTTCCACCATGCTAATAACAAACACCATCGAACTTGTTGTTTGCAAGGTAATGACGTCACAAGGGGGAAAACATCTCGCCGCTATCTGATCTTTTCAAGCACGTAAAGGCCGGTTCAGACACTTGCGTTTGAGTGCGTTTGACTGCGTTGCGGCGAGAACCGAAAGCGAGTCACCTGCACATCTGTGCTTCGTATGAAGCGTGGAATCCAATCCAAGGAATCATCTTGGCACGCGATATAAGCAGCAGCAATGTCCTGGTTTCTCGCTGCCGCAACGCAGTCAAACGCAGTCAAACGCAACTGTCTGAACCAGGCTTAACTCTCACTCAAATATTTCCTTGGAACACCCGTAAATTGGTGGGGCGTTCACATCTTCATAACTGGATGTTAATTTCGAACACTTAGAAATATCGCGCGGTTGTTGCATGCTTTTGTCGTTTCGGTTCTTTATTGGTTCAGACCAAGGACGTCATTAACAAAAGAAAATGTGCCTAAAATTCTGAACCTCTTTTACCTGTTATGTTCACAATATGCCAGATCTCTTGTTTATTTTATGTTTAATGTGTTTCTAAAATACCTGTCACTATACTTCGTTTCACCTTATCTTGTACCGCAGCGAAGGCTAGAAGCGCGAGCTCATAGCGTTGGCAGCTGCCCTTGGTGCACGAGAGCGTGTGCCACCGAGATGTGCTTTAGAGCAAGGAGCTCGCGCTTTTAGGCTTTCCTGCGGTACAACACTAGCTGAAACAGAGTATAGGGAGTATTCACTGGCGGCCATATCTGTGTGCGCGGCTGCTGAGCGCGTGCTGACGGCGAGCTTCCGCAGTTCTTTTGCAACATGCATTCCGTACCATCAACATTGCCCGTCCTAGCTGGCTATTATTGTGAGCTCGTTCCGAGCATGCGCTCTAAACAATGACCTCAAATATGGCGTCCAGTGAATACCCCCTATAGTTCGAGCGAAAGCGATGCAAGTTTAAAACAAAATGGTCAGAAACGCTTTGCATGTCCCCTTCAAGTCCAGATGCAGCCGATGCTACAAGCGCGAGCAAGTGGTCCTGTCCACTTGCACTGCAGGAGCGCGCGTGCTTGGACGCTGAAAGCCCGGAGCTCGCTTCTGCTACGCTCTTAAAGTGAAACGGAGTATTGTGTTGAGAACATCCCATTTCTCCAAAAAACCGAACTGTTTAACATGGTCTGCACGTGACATCATTGTACTATATGGTATACTTCGTTTCAGTTTAACTACAGACGCAGCCGATGCTACAAGCGCGATCTCCGGGCTTTCAGCGTCCCTGCCAGGCACGCGCGCTCGTGCACTCCAAGCACTGTTCAGGGCCGCATGCTCGAGCTTGTAGCATCGGCTGCGTCTGGACTTTAGCGAAGTATAGTGGTGAGAGATGTCTTTTTGCTAAGAAAATCAAATCCCGTGGTGCAATATGCGCGCTCAGTGCAACCCATGTATTTTAGAAACAATAGTTATTCTTGCTTGGTGCAGCGTCGTGAGGAACGGCGCGAGCGACTGGCACCCGAAAACGCGCTTTCTGGCAGGAGTGATTTTCCAAACGAAGTAGTTTTGCAGGATCACGCTGTCTGCTCTTTGCCTAAAATGTGGAGCAGAGGAACCTTTACAACACAGCATGTTTTTAACCCCCCCTTCCCCCTTTTTTTTTATTTGACGATGCTCCTCCAAAGAATACTTTTAATTTTTGAGGGACTCCCTCCTCCGTTTGTGGGTGCCGATTCGACAATTACATTTGTGTCATTTGTTAACAGTAATCCTTCATTTCTTTTATTTTGCACCGAAAAACTGTGAAGTTAAAAAAAAAAAAAAAAACTGCGAGAATTCGAGCGGCGGCCGACGTTCGGTTGTCCGTCAAAGGCCACTAGAATCGTTTTTTTTTATCATGTATCCCTGCCGTACACACTTGTAGTGCTATTTATCGTCAAATTAGTAAGCCATATTTTGTCCTTTCAATGCTTCTATTCTCGGGGACAACTTTCTCAGACAGTTCAGAAAAAACAAAAACATGTTTGGTGCCTCAATGATGTCTACATGTAAAATGGTTCATGCAACAATTTTTGTACTTTCAGGTAATACCACTAAGAGGTAATCCCTGACGTTGATAGCTTGCAAAAACGCCCATCAGTTTTCCTCTCCGCTCAATGGCAGACAAAGAAAAAAATAAAGAAAAGATACAACTTCCTCTCCTCAACCCGTGATTAGAACAAGCGGCGATGTAATCTGACGCTAATTGTATACCACCAGTGCTCATCATAGTCATGCGCTGGGGTTGGCAAAGAATAAAGCATGGGTTAAACTTTAGACATTGTTAGAGTTTGGCTATTCTCATCTTTAATTGAACAAGAGCAAACACGAATGTTTGGCGATGCAGATTGTCATTATCCCGAGCACTGGACTCGGGCTTATGACAATCGAGTACGCCAGCGGTTCTCAATCATTGATGTTTCGCGGACCCCTAGCGGATCACCGAAAATGATGGGGGACCCCGTTCGTAGTGAGGCGAAGAGAAAGGTATAGATTTATTTTGATAATGATTTATTCATATCGATATAAGAAAGTGCTAGACTTCTATCATTGACATACACACGAAAAAACGAACTCGAAAGCTGGAAAGTTTCTTCTCAAGCTAGAAAAATACAACTTTTATGGCTGGGCTTAACCAATGAGGCTGGGCTTCGCGGAGCCCTAGAACGCCTTTGCGGACCCCAAAAGGTCCGCAGACCCCCATTTGGGAACCACTGGAGTACGCCATGGTGTCACATGACTCGCGAGGAGAAGCCGTGATGGCATGTGACGTCACGGTGTCAACAACGCTAATACATCTATAGTCCGTTGCAACTCAAGAAGGTAGGGCGAGAAAAAAGAAGGCTGGGGAGGAGGAAGCAGAGGGAACGCTGGAGAAGAGAGGGGGAAACCTCCTCCTCTCTCCAGCGTTCTTCCTGCTTCCTCCTCCCCGGCCTTCCTTTCCCTCGCCCTACCTTCTTGAGTTGCAACGGATTATATTGACGTTCAGAATTTAAGTCGACTTGACGCGGTGAGTCACGCCACGACGTCGCGGGGCCACGTGACATGACATTATTTGACAGCATCTCTTGACACCATGACGTCACGTGACCACATGGCACACGATTAATCGTAGTGCCAACACAAAAGTGCCACGAAAACCCACAATTTCTCAAACATTGCAATTCGGTCTATGACAATTTGATCACTACACAGAAATACAAGCTGCTAACTTTCACTTCTCAAGCACTCATTTTGTAATAATAAAAAAAATTACCTTGAACCGTTTTGAACCGGTTACCCTTATATTTTTTTCCGGTTCAGTTCCGGTTCAGTTCCAAGATGGCGTCGAAGATTTCGGTTCGGTTCAGTTCCGGTTCGGCTAAAAAGAACGGTTCTGTTCCGGTTTTCGGTTCCCTTCGGTTCCGGTTCGACACTCTAAGTGTGACGTCAGTAGAGCAAACGGGTTATAACACCTGCCACCAGTCTAACACCAACAAGGGTGAACGGCCTTCTATTTAATGTTATGATGATAATGCAATTAATGCATAGGTGCAAGCGAGCTGGACAAGAATTACGCGAATAATTCCCGGAGATTGCTTGCATCGATAATAATCCCTCTAGATCGCCATCCCTTGTGCATTAATTGCATTATTATCATAACCTTAAAATGCAGGCCGTTCACCCTTGTTGGTGTTAGACTGGTGGCGGCTGTTAAAACCCGTTTGCTCCACCGACGTGAAACTACTGGTTAGCTCAGCTGATAGAACACTCCACTGGTAATGGAGATGTCCCTCGTTCGATGCAAGGACCAGGCAGATTTTTTCAGTCGCGCACCAGTCACCTATTCGTGTTTGGAGATTTCTGTTTGACCTTTGTCCCCTTGTTCTCCTTCTCCAGGGATTATTATCGTTATTCTTGTACAACTCTATTGCACCTTTGCATTAATTGAATTATCATCAAGCCTGCACCATGTTTTTCACTCACATAAATAAAAGTTGTGGTTAGCAGCTTTAGTTCTGGTGGTGACCTCGCGGCTAAGCACCAAAAGAGGGCGCCACCGAAACATCACCTCGCCAATAAGTGAACACTCCAGAAAAAAGCTAGAGCTTACAGAATATTTTTTTTTTCAATTATCTTTTAAACACGTAAGCCCGCATTCTTATTTTTATTTTTTTTGCGCTGTTTTGCATTAGTCAATGTTTCCAAGTGCTGCAAAATGTGAAACGGCACCTAATGAATTCCCGAAAATTTGTAATAAACGTGTTTAACAATGCAGAGTAAAAAAAAAAAAAAAAAAAACGTTACTGCGTACATATATAATAGAGAGTATTTTTTACGTAAAAACAACAAAACAACTGCTATGTCTTAATAACAAAATGTCCCAGAACTTGTTATGGTAATGTATAACAAAAGTGGGTAATGGAGTGCGTAACGAAAATGTAGCGCGAATTAGCAGCTAATTTCAGAGAGGAAATTGAACTGCTGCTAACTGTAAACTACAAAAGAATAGACTACAATACAATACAATACAATGCAATACAATACAACACAAACTTTATTCCCTTTACAGATACATGTGGTGAATGGGAGGCCAGAGAAAAAGCTGCAGAAATGCAGCTTGACGAGCTCCTACTCTCAGGAGCTACGACTCAGCAGCTACGACGGAGTACGAAATATACATAAATAAAATGCGTTCAGAAATAAACAATACATATATAGTGTGGACGTAAGGGATACATTCCTAAATATTAAAATACAAATTCTGTAGACTGCTGTTTGACATTTTCACTACATCAATATTTAGATCACAATATTCATTCAACAACAACAAAAAAAGGTGAAGCATAACGTAATGTTTGTTTTCCATAATTTGTCCTGCATTTCAAAATTTTCCAAGGCTGGTGATGTCTAGACGGGTAATACTTTTTTCTTTTAATTCAAATAGCTGAAGAATTGTACTAGAACGACCACATGTCGCATTTTTATAAGCTATTGTTAAACGATAGGTATACATCTGATGTATTGATTCGTTGTGATAAATGTAGGAAACATGTGCTACTATTCGTGTCACCTTGTTTTGTAGTAAATGTGTCATATTTAAATTTGAATCCGACTAATTTCCACAAACGAGATTTCAGTAACACAAATGTGATTACTATAATATTATATAAAACCCCTTTTACACCTTTCGGTAGAACATGTCTGCATTTGCTCATAATTTCTACATATTTATCTAGTTTAGAGCCAGAGTCTTCTTACTTGGTTAATCCAAAGCACATTATCACAGAAAATAACTCCGAGTGTTTTAACGCTATTTACCAATTCAATGTGCAAAACCCAAAGTTGAGAGGATTGTATAACCTATCACTCCAACCACGTGGGCTAAATATTATTGCTTTTGTTTTCGACACATTAATAGTTAAACAGTTTACTTCAGCTCATGTTTTAACTTTAAAAGGAACGCATTAGCTTTATTTATAAAACCCTCTTCGGATAAATCTGAAAAGAAACAACAACTTGTGTTGTCTGCATAGATAATATATTTGCAACTTGAATCGAGTTTCACAATGTAATTTATATATATCAAAAAAGAAGTGGTCTGAGGTACTTCCCTGGGGAACTCCTGATAATATATTGAAAACTTCAGTTTCACTTTAGAAGTTGCATTTGGGAAAAATACTAACATTTGGGAATGGTTTACGAATTCTCTCGCTCATAACGGAGCCACTGTTATCAGCTCCTTTCCAACAGACGTGAGCTCCGCCGTACCTGATAGGGATAGGCGACATTAAAAACTATTTCTACAAGTTTCACCGCTTTTGTGTTTCGGCCTGGAAGAAGCGAGGCGCGCTGAAGTTAGTGGCAGTTTTCCACTTCGTAAAAATACAGTCCACGTAAAAGTATTCCGAATTCCCGTTCACGTATATGCAGCGCCGCATCGCCGCTGCTGCCGGTGGTGAATCGGCGAGCTTTGACTCAGCCATAGCTATGAGGGGCTATTAGTAATCGCTGAGGTAACGTTACGGTGTGTGCGTATGTATGTTGTAGCCAGGAAAGGCCGGGTCACTTGCAGTGGTGCGTTGGCACAACGCTCATAGAGCACAAAGTCATCGCCGTGTCCATAGCGATGAGTTAGCCTATGTGCACTGTATTGCGGACAGGCCTTAATAATGATGCATTTTCAAGATGCAAAAAAACGTTACGCATAAAATACGCTGTGTGTGCTGCAGTATTATATTGCTATGCCCGACGTATAGTTAAGAAAAAAAAACTTTAGTGCACTAACGATTTTAGAAGTATATTCTTTAATTGTCACGCTCAAAAGACACCTATAGTATGTAACTTTAGTATAGTATTACAGTTCGCAATGTGTGATATAGAAATTAATGTATTACAAGTATACTAATACGGCGTTCGAGTTCGTCTGCCCCTTGCGCACCTCGTGCTTTTGTTTACCCCCCAAACGCGCGCTTAGTTGCCTCGTCATCGCGCGCTCCCGGCGCGTTCTCTATGTTACCCTCTAATTGGCGTGCTCCTGCTTGTGTTCCGACGCAACGAAGACGCATTTTGGGAACACGTTGCTTGGCGTGAAGTATTACAAATATATTTATGTGGTCACTGATAGTTCAATGAACGCAGGAAGTGGCTTCTTTTGTTTAAGCATAACGAGCTTCATGTTCTTCGGCGTTCTCATCGGCTAATGCTGTAGTCGGATCGGCTGCGGAGTGATAGTATCGACACGGCCGGCGCTTCTAAAATTGTCAGTGTCTGTATTTAGTATTGCAAGTTTAATTTTATAATTAGAATTATGGTAATAGTATAACAAATATACAGGAGGTTTCAGCGAATATATTTTATAAAAATACCGGAGAACATGGTGGCTCAAGAAAAAAAAAGAAAAGAAAACCACTTGAGGGAACAAATTGCCAGCCATGGCGGGCGTCAGGGATTGCACCACAACATGCTATTTAGCTAAATAATTAACTAAGACTAGTCTTTCTCATTGGGCTTGATGAAATCTTCATTCCGAAGAAATCAGTGTACATCTGTTTTAAACGACGTACTCGTTAAAGCGCTTACTAATAATGATAACTCTGTTTATTCTATGTATCCTTATTATGGATTCTTTCCAATGGACCCGCTTATTTTTGATTACGACAGGATTGCAAAGCTAACCGATAATTTGAAATGTTTTTCCTGATCTGGTGTTGACCATGGTACCTCTATATTCTTTAAGAATACTAAAAGTTACATGTCAATCCTCCTTGCCAATATTCTTGAACAATCACTAAACCATGGCGCCTAACCGAATAACTGGAAAACAGAAAAGATGGTTTTACTTCCCAAATCTGGTGATAAACATAGTCCTTTTAAATACGCACCATTGAAAGTTGGGCGAGTTGGTTATGTAAAGTTACGAAGAGGGAAACAGCGCCAAAAGTAAAGAGGTCAAAGAACGAGGAACACACAAGTCAGCGCTCTGTTTGTGTGTTCCTCCTTTTTTGTCCTCCGTACTTTTTTCGCTGTTTCCCTTTCGTATCTTAAATACGAATCAATTTAATTACCCAGCACAACCTGTGAAATCTTACAATACGTTATTTACTTTCATTTAGTTAATTTCTTAGATTCTCATTCTTTCTTTTCACCCTCACAACATGGTTTTCGCAAATCTCTGCCCTGCCAAACTCAGCTTCTCACTTTTACTAATTATGTACATTTCATTCTTGATCGTGGGTTCCAGGTCGACTGTTTCTTTCTTGATTTTTGCAAAACCTTTAATAAAGTTCCTATATTTTTTTATTTTTTAAACTTAGCAAACTTAACATAAACACTAATGTTCTGTCCTGGAATAAACGTTTTTTAACTAATTGATGCCAGTTTGTTTCTGGTAAGGACTCTAATCTTTTTCTCTGTCCTTTTACCTCTGGTGTCCCACAGGGGTCTGTTCAAGGTGCAACCCCATCGTGCATGACGTTTTGGTGCTTTTTTGACGGCTTATAACTTTATTTCTATGCATCTTACAATTATAAAGTTGATGTCAAATTAAAGAGCTGTTTTTCAACAATACTTTAATGTCTCGATATTATGCTTATATTTAGTGGTTAATTAAATTTCAGCTTTTAATAGACCATAGCCTCTTATATAGAAAAAATTATTTCTCGAGTTATAACGTTCCATCGTTCACGATATTTTACGTGAGCGTTCGGTTGGATATAATAAATTAAAAAAGTAAGCAATGAATTGTACAAATAATGTACATTTTAAAATAAAAAATAAAGTTTAAAATGGTATTATTTTATGGTGCTATAAAAACGGAATCACGTTAACTAATCAAAATTACGAGACATTAAATTACGAAGCATCCTTCGATATTACATTTTCCAGAACTTCCATATTGATATATTACACGTTAAGAATGTTATTAGACCTCAAACGTTTCCCATTCAGTTACGTCAAATCGCAGTTTCTTAATATAAGATACAGATGGTGTTCAAGAATAGCTTGATGTGCATTTTCCGTCGTGTGCCGCTTGGAACACCCCGTGAAAGACAGAACTAGAGTTCCTGTTTAGGCTCCCTACGGGAGCCAGAGTTGCGCGTTCATCCCCGTAGCGCCATATTTCCTGCATGGCATGTTGATCCAACTCCTCACGTGACTGAATTCGGCGAATAGCAGCGCTGCACGTTCCAGGCGCGCGGCGCGTTCGAAAGCAGGGGAACGTTCGGCGGGGCGCGCGCAACGTCTACTTTCCTGCACGGCACTTGATCCGGCTCATCACGTGAACGCGCAACTCTGGCTCCCGTAGGCAGCCTATACAGCAACTCTATACAAAACAAGCGCCAGATGTCAGGGTGTCAGATGCCTGGATGCCCGCAGTGAGCGAGCCAGAGATGTCAGAACAACAATTGCGCGAGGCTGCGGGTGCACCACGGCTGCTTTTGCGCGCGTTCTACTGCGCGTCGGTGCACATGCCAGGCGCGATCCAAATGAAACGGACGCCATGAAAGAGATTGCGCCACATATTCGAAAACATTTGAATGTTTTTATCACTTGCAAAAATCATTTTCGCAATCAAACTATCCTTAACGGAATGGTTCAACTACATTTTGTTTCAAAAACCACTTCGGTGGCTCTTAAGTGGCAATGATATTAAAACAAAACAGAAAGCAATAAAACGTCTTAGTGTCTCTGAGCCAACGCGCTGGCCCATGAATTCATATTTATCCGGTTTAAATATCGGCCGAGGTGCCCGCAATCTGACGGAGGCCAATTTGAGATTTCGTTTGCACGTCAAAAGGTCTCCAGTTAGTCAAAATAAACCCGCAATAGTTTTTTATTGGGGCGTGTTAAGTGATTTTTGTTGGTTTGGCTGGTGAAACCCAAAGATTTGAATATTTGCTTTGCTTTACCTTAGTTCAGAGCGCAGCAAACGCTACGGCAGATGAAGCCACTGAAGTAGCGCCAAGAGCACGCGATCAAGCAGTTCGTTCTCTTTCTGTGCCTATGAGGTTGGGCTAAACTAGAACCACTTGATAAGCTAGGCTTCATACACATCTTGGTGCTTAAAATGATGGTTGTCAGTTATCTGAAGCTTTATCTGAAATCACAGGGAAAGCTTTTCCGTCCTCGACAAATGTTTAAACAGTTCGCGACAAAGCAAAGAAATATTACTTGAGCATCCTTACACCGAAACTAATGCTGAGAAAGTCGCACTTTTAAATCATAACGATCGGCAGTTACGTTCGATTTGTACTAACCACCAAGATGGCGGCATCCACAACAATATCGGAGAAAAGAGTGCCAGTACTCTAAGCGCAGCTCATTTGGTTTAGCTCACAGGCTAAACCAAGTACGGTGGGGACCATTGGCCGAGTGTGTTGTGGCACCGCAGATCAGAACACGTGGAGAAATGCTCGAGCGCGAGCTCCGTTCAAAGCACGGAGCTCACACTGCAGAACCTGTAGGGACTAAAGCCCCTCGACGTGTTCGCGTTGGTCTTTCAAGAAACGTCAGAAGGTTGCCAGTGCACGAGGCCCGTGTCTCGAGCGGCCCTTGGAGGCAAATGGCGGCGCAGCACTAAAATGACTGGCCCTTGAAAGCGAATGGCGGCGGAGCACCCGCTCGTGGCACGTGTCTTGCGCGTTTCCACAACAATGGTTGGCGGTGCTTGTTAAAAAGCGCTTTTATCTAGGAGCTTTAGCAGGAACCCTTGGTGCTGTCGCCTATCTGCATTCTACCGTCGTGCGATCGTGTATCACATATACTGCGTGATGCACGTCAGAGACCCCGAGCTAACAGTTGTAATGCACTTTTTATAACCTTCAACGGGTAACAATGCCGCCCTACGAAACTCCGGCTGGCTAAAAAAACTAACGACTAATTTTGAATGCGCCGTTACATCGCAGTTTTAATGTGTGTTCGCGTGTTCGCGTTCTTTTTTTATTTTTGATTATGCGGCTTTTACTTATGATGAAACAGACTATAGTTGTCGGACTTCTGGAAAAGTATTATATAACTAAGAAAATGGCACTTGAACGCAAAAGACAAAAAAAAACAAAACAACAACAACAACAAGGAAAGAACAACATAAGTGCACTTAATAAAAAGAAAGGAAATGATAGAATTGATTATAATGGTGTTTAAAAGGTTTGAGCGCACCAAAAGCTATAAAAGCGAGCTCCATGGTTTGAACAGTGCGTTTGTTCACTGGAAGAGTAGTTCAGGGCAGCCTGCTCACGCTTCTATTTTCCGCTTCGCTCGCACGATAAGACCAAATACTTACTGGTAATGTATTTAGTGAAACAAAGCTTACCTTCTGCATATGTGCAATATCCTCAGTTTTCACGGGACTACGCACTTGTTTATCATTATTCTTTTCGTTTTCCACTACGATTCAGCTCGTGCTCTTTTGTGTGCTACATGCATTAGAGACCAAGGCAACCCAGGAGCATTCTATTTCGCGGATTGTAAAAAAAAAAAAAAAAAAAACCTATGCTACTTGTCACGTGTGCTACGATATATACAAAATATTCTAAACTTCACATGTGGCCGCTTGCGTGAGTAAATAATGTTGTTTGTTAAGAAAAATTGTGATTGCATGAAATCACGTGGGAAACACTCGTCCTAAGCACGCGACCGTTGGCATGCAGTGAATACTCATAATCGGCGCCGAGATTATTGGTAGCTGTCAGCAGGTGGAGTTTTTCTATCAACCCAGAGTTAGAATGTTTCCTTCTTTCTGTTGTAAGCAATCAGGAGCCAACTTACACAAAATCTGAGGGTAATAAAGTACTATGAACATTCAAAGATTACGGCCTGAGCAGTTTTTCTGTACAAGCTTTAGCTTTAGATGCACCCTTAACTTTCGATACGCCCAACGCTAGTGTAAAATGTAGCGCTGTTTTGGTCTTAATCAACCTACCATGTGCGTGCTTACACTATGTTTTATACAACGTCAAACTCTACCCGTTTGCATCTTTAACATTTTTGCACACCACTATTTGAAAAGTTATCCACAGACACAGAATCTTTGCCTGGCCAGTCATTGCAATTATCACTGAACTCGTATTAAAATTGATTCTTATCAATTATTGCGGCGAGTTAATTTTTAAACATAGTGTTTGCTTGTTATGACTCCCGCACCAGTCCTAAATTGGGTTTACCGAACTCAAAATCTAAACCTGAGAGTCATTTTTTTTTTGTGTTTTCCAGTATAGCGGTTTTGGTCAAAATAAATACCCAGCTACCTAAATGAGACACCTGACCGCTCAAAAAATAGTTCCCTTGTTTTGATTTTTGAAGTATTTAATTTCTCAAGCTAGAAATTTGAAAACCCAAGTCTATCACGTCATCCCGTTTTCTGGGAAATCCACAAAGAGCCAAACGTTTGCACGACAAAAAGGCCCGGCCCGTCATATAAATCTGATCACATTGAAATATGTGTAATTGGCCTTCGAAATCCCCGTGGCATGCTAACTGCGCACAAGCAATTTTATATATTTCAGCGCGTTGGTTGTTTTGTTGTGCATATGTCCCGCCATTTGGCGAAGGACGATATTCGCATTTTGTTCTGACCTCATATGCTGGAGACGAGAGCTCGGAGCGCAGGCAACTGACCCCCTTGCGTGAGAACTGGCGCAGCCGTGCGCGTTCCAAAGAAAGCTCGTGCAGAGAAAAACAAGCAAGGGACCAGGGATGTCATATTCAGGATATAGAAAAATACCCCACTGTATCAAAGCGCCACCACACACGATTTCTCGCATTGATGTACAGGCCTGGAAGGTGATCCCACCACCATCTGTTGGTTCAGAATCACACTAACCAAGGGTGGGGATTCACCTTAAGGACCCCATTTGTTTCTCATATACATGAACGACTTACCAATGTGTGCATTATTATAAATTAGTTTATTTGCTGACGATTGTGTAATTTATCGTGAAATAACTAACGAATTTGATGCTGCACTTCTTCAAAGTGACCTATGTGCAGTGTTCGAGTGGCGTAACTTGTAAAAATGACTCTTAACACTAACAAATGCAATACTATGAGAATTTCTCGTTGGAACACGTGCCCATCGTCATACTCAATTCTGAAGCATGTAACGTTTTACAAATATCTCGGTGTTCACATTACTTCTAACATGTCATTGGAAAAATACTGACCATATTTTCCCTAAGGCTAACTCTATGATTGGATATCTAAAAAGAAATTTTCCTTCAGCCCCAGTATCATTACAATTACATATGTACAAAACACTAGTTCAATCAAAACTGGAGTATGCCGCATCAGTCTGGGAACCCGGACATCCAGCGCTTGTGACTAACCTCAAATCTCTACAAAATCGCCGAGTACGTTTCATTTTCTGCAACTATCATCACATAGCCAGTGTGTCATCTATGAAAACCAATTTTTCAGTGCCTTTTCTTTCCGTACGTCGAAAAATATCTCCTTTATGCCTTTTTTACAATACCTCTCACACTAACACTTCACTAAAAACAAATTATTCCCTAGCTTTTATATATATCTCTTCACGCATTGATTATTATTTCAAAGATGGCACACATTACTGTAAAACATTAGCATACATTGACTCTTTTATACCAAAAACGTCATCTGAGTGGAACCACCTTCCAGCACCTTTAGTAAATATACAATCAATTGATTTGTTTCGATATTCGTTAACTAATCACATTGGTTAATATTGCCTCGGATTAGTATTTCTTAAAGTGCATTCTTTGTGTGCATTTGTTTGTCGTGTGGATTTTTTTTTGTTTTACCTTCTTTTGTAATGCCTTATGTGTCCTGAGGTTATTGTCAGAAATAAAAAACAAAGATATATATATATATATATATATATATATATATATATATATATATATATATATATATATATATATATATATATATATATATATAGCGTACACAACTTCATTCTTGCGGGCTTGAATTTTCGCAAATTGGGCCACAGCTGAAACTTTTGAAATATTCACGGGCTCTATTTTTGCGAATTCATGTGGTATGCTATGAATTTACTTTCATAGGAAAACATATTCGCGGGACCAATTTTTCACGAATGGTAGGCGATTTCTGAAGTTCTCGAAAATTACGTCCTCGCGAACATTAGGTCGTTTACATTAGTTCCAACTAAACCTTACTAACCATAATCGAAAACCACTAAATCATGTCATTTAAAAAAAATATAAGACACGTAAATTACTTCACGGCATCAAAAAAAAAAAAAAAAGCAAAAAAAAGAGGAAGAAACGTTTATTGTATACGCGTTTTTAGGTTTCGGTTTCCTATCGGAGCGCATCTTTGCGCTAGCGGCCCTGCCCCCACGTGGCCGAGGCGCGCAGCTACCACCTCGCTTCCCTCTTAGGATGCACGTGTGGCTCATTTGAGATACGCGCCTCGGCCATGGGGGAGCAGCACCATTTGCGCAAAGATGCGCTCCGATAGAAACCCCAAATCTAGAAACGCGTCCAAACTGAGTGTGTTTTTTCCTTATGACCTTTCTAAATAGATTTTATAGAAACACCAGTCACAAGGAATTGAGATATTTTAAGAATTCTTTCGTTGCGTTTCATAGCCGTCTAGTGCGAGTGTCTCGAAGTCCATGAAAACTTAATGCTATTTGCTTTTACCGTAACTGCTTGCGCCACGCGACGACCGAAAACGGCATTCAAGCCGAATGGAAACTTTCTCCCGACGGAGCTCGTTAAACTTCTTCAGCTCCCAAATGTGCCTTCTTAACATTGTGCGTGCATTCAATGCATTCGAGACAGCACCGGAGAAAAGGGTATGTTTAGTATGTATAAAAAAAGTTTGTCCACACCCACATTTCTTTAAAGACTTATCTGTGGCGATGGCCAGCGATGTGCGCCGAATGGAGATGGAGCAGAAAGACGACGGAGTCAGATCGGCAAAAGCCGTTAAAGTTTAAGCCGCAGTGTCGAACTTGGACGTGGACTCGAGCAAAGGAGTGCTTTTAAGCACACTATGCACAGATGAAACTTGGGCGCTTTATATTTGTTCTGTGGAGATGTCGAAACTGCCGTCTCATATTACGTCACTCGTCGCCGGCCTTGAAGATTCACTCGCATTTTTATGACGTCGCGGCACTCTTGAAACGTAATAAATATTGTTTTCAGTATTATTTACTTACATGTAGTCACCCTATTGATACTTTCAAATCATATCTTGGTACTTTTGTTCAGCAAGTTTTGTATCAAATTTAGAGAACAAATACAATTGATATGCCTATAATGCCAGATTAAAATACAGTGTCAATAACATTTTCAGGCCAGTTTAAACTATAAAAGACCTTCAGCATAAATGCGATACAAAAACCGGAAAAAGGTATAGGTTTCCTAATAATCATCTAAAACAACTTTTGTGAATCATAAACATGGCATCAGCTCGTAATGATATAAGCTAAAGAGGATTTTAGCTCAGATGTTCTGATACGAGCCATATAAGACTCACTATACTATCTCTTTCTCACCCCTTCCCCTTCCCTGTGCAGGACGGTGACAAGAATGCGCACACTAGCGTCCTACCAACTGTCCTGCATACTTTCCAAAAAAGTAATTAAAAATACATTGCCAAACAATCACCGATTCTCCTGGCGCTAAACTAAACAATCTTGTGGCGAGAGATTTTCTGAAGATTTTTAATACTTCCGTACGACTGATCACTTCGTATATGCTGAATAGCGCAGCAGAAGTGCCTCGCTAAATCTCCAACTTTGCATTTTTTGTAGCACTTAGTTAAGCGTCCCAGCAAGTGTGGCATAAACAAGCTCGAAAAGCCTGCGGAAACGGAGCGGCTGAAAGTCCCTGGAATGCGAGGGACGGCCTGTACTTGTAACTACAAATACTTTGGGCCCACCTGGCTCCGGCCCAAAGTTTCAACCCTGTACCCCAGTGAGTCCGGTGTTAAGTGACGCCGACAAGGTTTGACCAGAGGGAAATTGGCGACTCCCTTTGGCGGGGGGAGGAGGCGGGGGTGATATTTTTAGCTTTTTTGCTCGATCCCTCCAAAGATCTGCCTAGGAATCACCTTCATGACCTGGTGATATAGTTCGAAAAACGCATTGGCTTGAAAGGGGAAAGGGTAAATTAGGTTGTTCTTATTGTTTTCAGGCTAGGTGGCGCAAGCTACCGCCCGTTATAAAGGGCACAAGCGTCATTGTCCATCCATACCATTCGTCCGGTAGGTGAGCGGCTTTTGTCAACTTCCGATTCCTTAGCAAAGTCGGTTTCAATGTTGACGAACGACGACAATGAGCTCCAAGCCTGTGATAACATAATTATGAAACATCCAAACTGTGCTTGGGAGAAGAGCGTGTTGGTTCGAGTCAAGGATGAAGAAAGAATAAAACAATTAAAACTGGGACAACACAACACATCTTTCAACTAGCAACGACGAGTAAAAAGTTTCAACAGCGAGCAGCCGACTATACCCAGGAGGGAAAGGGAGGAGAAGGGGAGAGTAGGGGAGATAAAAAACGCGAAGTGCAAGTCATAGAGGGGGGTTTATTTCGGATTTTAGAAATTCAACCTCGGTTTTCGTCAGCAGGAGGGAATGGTTTGACACGTTGTTATTTACTGTGGTCATGGCGAATGACTCTATGATCTCCCTGCCAAATCTGCTGTCATGACCCCCCAGAATTTTTGTTTCATCAAAGATTGGATGACAAAGCGAACACGAACGGCCATGTATGACTATGGGATGATAGGAATCTGGAGAGGCCTTAGAAACTTCGTTGTGATGTTCCCGGAGTCTGTGATTGGTGCATCTGCCGGTCTGACCTTTTCTCGTGCCGCATGCGTCTTAAGCAACTCTGTCAACAAGTGAACAACAACCGGATTCCGATTAGCTGCACTGTTAAACACGAAAAGAAATTCATACCATGCCAAGAGAAGAAAGTTTACTCCATCCTCTTGAGCTGCGGCCATCAATACGTAGGTCAGACCGGCAGATGCACCAATCACAGACTCCGGGAACATCACAACGAAGTTTCTAAGGCCTCTCCAGATTCCTATCATCCCATAGTCATACATGCCCGTTCGTGTTCGCTTTGTCATCCCCTCTTTGATGAAACAAAAATTCTGGGGGGCATGACAGCAGATTTGGCAGGGAGATCATAGAGTAATTCGCCATGACCACAGTAAATAACAACGTGTCAAACCCTTCCCTCCTGCTGACGAAAACCGAGGTTGAATTTCTAAAATCCGAGATAAACCCCCCTCTCTGACTTGCACTTCGCGTTTTTTTATCTCCCCTTCTCTCCCCTTTTCCTCCCTTTCCCTCCTAGGTATAGTCGGCTGCTCGCTGTTGAAACTTTTTACTCGTCGTTGCTAGTTGAAAGATGTGTTGTGTTGTCCCAGTTTTAATTGTTTTATTCTTTCTTCATCCTTGTTTCCAAACTGTAGTTTTCAGAACCATGCATAGACAGGCTTGCAGATCGTCGTCGTCGTTTGTCGGCTGCTAAACGAAATTTCCTAACAAACCGGACGTTGCCAAACTCCGCCCACCTATTGTGACATTAGTCGATGAGAAGGAAGCAAACGAAGTTCGAAGTTCGAAGCCACGACCGGTATTTCTTAAGCTCTCGGCGAGTGATAAGAGTCGAACGTTATAATTCTTAATAACTCAAAGCAATATAATCGAGGGCACTGGTGGCGGCTGGGCCGCTGCCGTTCTTGCTCCGGATTTTGAACCCATTATGTGTATACACCGCTCTCGACTCGGCCGATTTTCAGCTCCCTTTAGACGGGGACAAGTATTGAAGTTTCCGCAGCCATGGTCGGACAAACCTAAAACCGACAGATCGTTAGCACAACGATTTTCGATAAATCGAAGGCTTCGCTGCTGTGATGTTCAAGTATTGAAGCAGTATTCTACTTATGCAAAGTACACACACACACACACAAAGGAGGCGAATGCTGTTATATTTCATATCTCTCATATTGCTGTGTTCCGAATGACGTCGTGCTCCTTAATTATTCATGGTTCGGCTATGAATTGTTTCTAGCAGCCTCAGGAACAATATAAATAAGACAAGGGGAGGCTGAAAAAAACAACAACATAGGACGGAAGAAAGAAAACATTATCTTACAAAAACAAGGATAAATTGTGCCGGTCGTAGTGCTCTCATTCAATTTCAATAACAGTCGTTTTGGCAGGTGACTTATGAACCGCTTGATTTTTGTGATCTATTGAATTTTGTACTTGGCAAAATCAAAACAAGCACTTCAAAACAAAAAGAGCAACAACAACCAAAAAGCCTTCTTTTCCGTTTTAGTACAAATACCAACGTTAATGTTTCAGTGCGGTTTGAACATTTTTTACTGGTTTCTAAGGAGTACACAACCATGCGTGGCGATTACATGGATTTGCAATTAATACTTACAATTATAATAAAGGCATTTCTATGGAAAAAAGAAGACCAACCGAAATGTAATAAAAATACGGGCGCCGTGCGCTGGGTTATAATACAGTATAACATACTAGGCTTATTGGATTGACATGTACATCCTGCACCAGCTTCATTCTCTGCACACAGTAGTTTTAGATTTACGAGTACAGCATTTCTCAAAACGCATCAGGAAGTAGATTTTTCGGCACTTTTTCGACACCGCGCTACACTTTTGTTTTTGCAATGATGCAGGCTGGTGTAGGTGAATAGAATGAGCCCACTATAAAAACACCATAAAAAAGAAAAAAAAACAACAACAACAACCACACACATTGTGAGAATTGTATTCCGCAAAAGCGCTCTGAAATTGACGCCCCATGAACGGCACTAACACAAAACATTCGTCCTAGACTTTCGTTTCCCAATTTCTATCAATGCAAGAAATTCAACTCAAGAACTCTAGAAGAATTAAAGACGTACATATAAATCAGAATCGTTTACCAGTGAAAGGTTAGCAATTCCGATTTCCCCCCTACGTAAAATCCAGTCCCTTTCGCAATCCAGAATCGCCGAGTGCACGTTTCAGAAAGTAAGTATACACCTCAACTCTGACGTCGTCGTTCTTTCTTTTCCCCAATATACTACAAAGCGGACGACACAATAGCAGCGAACCCGAGCTGAAAGAGGCGAGCATCACGCTCCAGCGACCATTCGCAATTAGGGCCGGCCCCACCGAACAAGATGGCCACGACGCTGCCTTTTTTTTTAGGTTATCTGCCTGGCGCGCCGAATTATCGAAGAAAGTTTCGAAGAAAGGCTGCTCTCGCACGAGCACCCGATGAACCAAACGTGCACGAAGAAGGCGGCAGCCAGGGGGACCAATTAAAGCGCCGTCGCTCTAAGGACGGGCTTCGGATTTCTTTCCAGTCTTCCGTGCTGCTCCGTGATAACCGTCTGTTGGGCGTACCTTAGGTTCGTTCGAGCGCACCGTAAGGTCGACGAAACGGACGGAAATGGTACTCGCATACCTATAGATAGGGTGGGAAATAAAAATTGAGATGACTTAAAACGTGAATAAAATCATGATTTAAATTGGGATTTAAATTAGACCAGTTTTACAGTGATGACTTAAATCGAAGCGTTCCCTAAAAATATTTTCGAGAACACTTTTTAGTTACTATTTATGTATAAATTTATGCTTTCTATGTGCATTTGTTGCGTACTAAATGTTCATCCAGCGATGATGATTTACATCTGGCTGAACATGAGCAATACAAGAGAATTGCTTTTCTGAGCCATCCGTAGTTTTGTGCTTCCTTTCTACCTTACACTTCGTTCGACAGTTACGTAACATCCTATTAAAAGCAAAACCAGAACGTGAAATAATAAAAAATAACCTTTTTAACTAGCTAAAAAAAAGTGAAGATGCTTTGTTTTAGTACCGCTAGGTTTACACCAATAAAAAGTTGCTAAGAGGTTACTGAACTTTAGGTTGAAGTGACTCTTCCGTATTGTTTTCAGTGATAGGACGGATTGATCAATCAATCTGCCGTGCTTAAAAATACAACGAGCGACAAAGAGTCGGTATTTTCTTGCTACAGTAATTGAAATAAAATTAATCTGATTTTAATTAAACCAATTTCATTTTCTTCATAAAACAAAAACTTGATCTTTTTGCACCGCCTTGGGGCATAGCGGTCCTCATGTTTCAAGCACGAGCGTTGCGGTGTCGCGCGTTCTAGGTCCAGGCGTGCTGTTTTGGCGTGTGTTATAATAAACTACCGCAGGATTCTCTCAATTTTGTGTGTGTGTGTATTCGGATAAATTATTGACGGCTTAAGAAATGCAGGGCTCATGTCTGTTATTATTGCTCTAGAGCTAATTAGATTGAGCCGACCAGAACATGAACCAAGACGCTTAACTGGCCTGCAGACATTTCAGAGAACGCTCACGTGATAAAGCATTTTTTACAAAAACTATGTCGGCGAAAGTTGATTTAGATTTTAGGAGATAATCGGGACCTTTAAAAAGAAATCGACGATGGTTGATATTACCATCTGGGACGTTTGGCATGGAATGAACCTCCGTTCACGTGATGCTGCTCGGAAGCATTAAAATTTCATCTGGGTCTTCCTCAAAGCAGTGGCCCTGAAACAAACACTGCTGTGAGCCGTCGGTAATCTGAATAGCGTTTGTCACCATGAAGCTGAAGAGACACGTCTCTCCTCCTTCGTTCTTCTTTCACACGTACTTTTTGTCAACTTAGACGATCCAGCTGGGGCAGGCCACATTGTCTAGCCTCTCTCTTTCCCTATCCTGCTCTTGTTGTCGTACTCTTTATTACGTAATTAAAATGCAGCGACTCTTTGTATATCTAATTCTAAACTGGGGCTACAATTTTGGTAAATGTTTTTACTCTTCGTCGGGTCTCATTGCCGAAACTCATTTTGCACTTAGGTCTAGGCAAACCAATATTTGTGAAAATTATTTTAAGGGCGCTTACGAAGGGTTCAAAGTACTGTTTCTTCTTCAAAGATTGTCTCTGGCCATTGTCCCAGTATTTGAGGTTCATCGGTAGAACAGTCTACAGAATTATATGAACATTTCGAATTAGACGACCTTTCCAAGCCTTCGTAAGTTACTAATTATTAACCTTAATTAAACGCTCGTAATTAAAAAGAAATAGTCGAAAACAAAACCGATAAAAGTTAAAGGGACTAAAGCATCACTCATGTGGCGCAACGGGGCATGGCAACGAGGAAGCCTTCCTTAGTCTCCAGGAGAAGGACGTTCCAACTGGTATGGACAGCGCTATCGATGAGCTCCGTCTGAACTATTAATCCTCCCACAAGGTTTTTGTTCCGCAAAACGTGAACGACCCTTTCCATGTTCCGTAGATAAGCTTTTTTTTTTTTTGCTGTTTTTTTTTGGTCCAGTTCTTCGACCCTTCCAGGGATTTTGCAACTGGCTCTTCTCGATATTTGATCGGAAAGGACTCGGGTACAAAGGGCACGCCTCCTAGCGGAAAACGCGAGACAATACCATATCGACCCCTTGGAAGAGCGATGGTCGAGCGAACGCCAAACGCTCCTAAATGCGACCAGAGGAAGGGTCGATGTTACGGTGTCATGTATTTGCCGCGTCGCGGAGCCTCCGAGATATCTCGATTTCTCTCCGAAAGGAACTCTGTCCGAAAAACGAGGACCACACAACCCGGGGAAATAAATAAACCGGACATGACAGATGACTGTTACCTCGAAAACAAAATTATGTTTCGTTTGTTTGTTGTATCCGTCTGTATACGGATCGAAGCTGGGAAAGCCCCGTCCTGATGGCTTTGACCTTTTTCGTTTTTCTCTCCCAAAAGATTGACAGGAACGACTTGCCCGCTGCAAAGGCAAAGAGAAGGACAGGCATGTTAAACAGAATTCAATTACGTTTTTGTTTTTTTATTCTGGTATTTGGCGATTTTTACGAGCTTATTTATTGTGCCTTATAGTTTATTACATTGCTTGTTCGAGCTACTTTATTTAATAAAATAACAATCTAGACAGATAGCTGTAGCTTATGGTAAGAATATAGACATGTATTATTTAGGTGCGTACGCCATAGGAGCATATACGGTCAGTCTTTGCCAAGGGAAGAGACGCAGAACGAGGAGATTCAACGGCGCTGTCTCCGAGAATAAGTTGATTAAGAAGTTGCATACGCCGGGTCTATGACCCCTGCACTATGGCGCAAAGTTATGTTTTGTGGTTGTACATAACCTTAATAATGCATTTATTAAGAAAGATAGAGAGGCCGTTTCATTCGGGTACTATTAACCTTAGGCTGCACAGTTGTTATGACCACAATTTGTTTGTTTTTTTTTGTCAGAAAATTTAGGGTCTCTAAAAGTTCGAAGAAGTCAAGGTAGACCCAAACCTGACCTTTTTTTGGCCAGATCCTGGGTATCTAGGCCCTACTTCACACAACAAGTGCCGAAGTTAGGCTTCACTTCGGGTAGCTCGGTTTTCACGTGGCAACTTTGGGCCCATAATATTGCCATAAAAGGGCCGGATTTAGGCGTCACTGCTGGTTCTTCGGTTCATAAGTGGCATTTTTGGCTCAAGTCTCGCACTTTGGTGATCATGCGGCGAGCCAGAAAACCAGTCAAAGAAAACCCTAAGAAAAGTACACTGGCATTAACTAATATCTTGGAGCAAAACCGCACTAGGCCCAAGCTAGATTCCTAGGACTGCCAAACTTGTTCCAAGTTAAGTGGTTTTATGGTGTGCTACCTGGGAACCGATATTCTGTATTGGTGGAAGGAAACAGGGGTAAATGATAAGGCAGAACAGAAGAAATACATACATACGCCTCGAGATACCTATAGGCTCGAAGTTTGCTCCTCAAAGATAATATAGTTTGGCTTAACTAAATAGAAAAAAAAAACTGTAACAAATTTGGTAAAGAATATTAATTTGTTCCCGACTATCCACGCAAGCACTCAATATATATATATATATATATTTTTTTTTGTGAGAATGAGGACGAGATTTTGTTTTGGGAGTTCTTCGAGCACCATGCTTTTCCCTCAAAATAATTGGTGCATTCGCTAAACTCACGGTTAAACTGTTCTCCTTGTTTTTTTCTTGTTTAACAGTTAACAGTGGCTTTCTTCTCAATACAGTCAATGTTCACCGAATCAGGCCAAGCATAATTCGGTGAAGCATATATACGGTGTTTTTTGGAAGGTTTTAAGCGGTCTGAATATCAGCTAAGAGTATATGTAATAAAGTCGCGGCGGTTCGTTCCAATACCACTCCCAACGGCTTGGCGCGAGAGGAGTGGCCCATGTAATTCTTTACAACTCCGACCGGTGACACTTCATGCGCAAAACGTCAGAGAAGTAAATGCCTAACTTGATTGAAGTTTGTCAATCGTAAAGTCCTAACTTGTGCTTAATAAGGGGTTGGTCCAAAAAGTTACAGCAATAACAATTTTTGTTTCTAACTAAAAAAAAAAAAAAAGAAAAATCATGGCATTTTTTTGGTTTGACACGAAACTGCCGAAGTGCCGGATATGACCCAAAGAGGCCTCATGACAACCGAACAAACAGCAGTGAAGCTTAATTCCGGTATTTGCTCCGGAACTGACGTCCGAAGATGCCAATGACAACCGAACACTTGGCCAGTGAAGCCTAATCAATCCTGCACATGTTTGGGCATTTAGGCCAAAGTGCTCAGGATTTGACGAAGTAATATCAGTATTTGTTGTACCTTGGCTTCTCTCGCCTCTCAGGGTCCCAAATTTGGGGCTCTTCGTTTTTTTGAGAAACAACATCCTTTTCAGGGCCCTTAATTGAAAACAAAAACCAAACCTTGGCACAAAGAACTGCGCTCGCCACTCGGGTTTGGGCTAACAAGTCTTGTACTCGTTATTGAAAATAAAACAACTGATTACGATAAAAATAGCCTTATTGAAAAATATAACAGGTTACAGTAATCAATTACTGCATCACAAAAGTAATTGAAAAATTATCCGAAAATAACCGATTACTTTTTCACGTTACTTTTTTATCTTTTTATTACGAAATAAAAAAAAATGCCTACATATGTTCAAAGTGTTTTTATTTTGTTTCTTTTTGTTATTCACACCTATTGCTAATATAATTCGTGACTTCCTTCAGTAATAGAGAGAGACATAGAAAAACAGAAAGAGAAAGAGAAGGATAAATGAACAGCCACATATGCTGGACTAGTAGAAACCCCGATCTAGGAACAAAACAAATCGTAGGTGAGAAAACCTTCTTTTCTTAATATGTTTAATACAAGCACGCACTGGTGAATTCTTTCGAGATGACACTGGGGGGGGGGGGGGGGGGGGGTCTTTGTCGTGGGTAGATGAGGACAGTGCAGAACAGAGTTGTCTATGCCGCGGTGAGCCCGGATCATAACAACACGTACAGTGGAAACGAACCACTCTCGACAGCTCGGCAGTTAAAACGTCGCTGAGCCTGTTGGCATTGCAAGCAGTAATTGTAATCTTTGTGATATTTTGGTATATTTTTTTAGTCGTTTAGTGGTAAAAAAAAAGTGTCCGACGTTGGTGCAACATAGACGACTGACGCAAGGGCGGACGTGGCGATTTTATGCCTAAAAAACTCAACTCAATACTTATAGCTCTTTCCAAAACATATATTCAATTAGTTGTAATTGATTACAGAAAAAATAGTAATTAAATTACAACGAACGTTACCGCAGAAAACGTAATTGAAGCGTCGAAACGTTACAATGCAATGAACTTTGTTACAAGTGATTAGTTACAATTGCAACTCGTCACGTACAAGTTTGGGGCTAACTCCTATTGTTGCTTTCTGTACATCTCATCTCCTTTATGTCTCTTCCGGTTGATTATTTTACTCGTGCATCTGGTTCTCGTCTCACATGCACTTTTGTACGCATGGAGCGCAGAAGCATTAGCGGTAGTCGTAGAATCCCACCAGGCCTTGTTTAAACAACTCATTAGGAAAGACAGAAGTAAAACAAAAACAGAAAACACGGTTAGGTCTTAACAAGCGTACGTTCGGGCAAATAAATAAAAAAAAATTAAGATTGACACCGATCTGCACGAGAAACCGAAGTCATGATGTGGAGGAGAAGGGAATCTAATGAGTGTGGCGGATCCTGTTCCAGACTCCCTCTTTCGAGTTACCCCACGTTCCTATAATAAACAAAACACATTATTTGGCTTGGGGGGAGGAATTATCGATTGACGCACGGTAACACGAGAGCACAAAAGGGCTTCCGTGGACGGCCCTTTCTGCAAGCTACATGACTCTTCATGGCAAACCCGCAGACCGCGTACAGGGCTGTAAGTTGGGAAGCTTTAACGCTGTCTAGAGAATGAAGACGAGGATGGGCAGCCGGGGGAAAGTACCGCTTGTAAACAAACGCGTTTAAGGCAATTTAGGCGGCGCGCAAAAAAATCGGTTTCTCGACGTATCGCGCTGCGATTTACTGCAGAAGTCACCGAAGCCGGCGGGGCTGCTTAACGTCAAATCGGACGCGCCTCAGAAAGAAATCACGAAGAAAGGCACAGCAATGCAGATGCATCGTCACGGAAGCCGTGGTGCCGGCGGCGGGCGCCGTGCCTGCGCCGTAGGGGAACGTGATGTCACCACCGGAGAGCCGTGGGAAAAAGGAAGACGCTGCTTGTAGGAATGCGCTGCGTGCAGGAATGCTTTCGGATTCCTACACGTAATCAGTATTGAGTGTCTTTCCGAGCTTTTTGTTTTTATCGTGTAAAGTTTAACGCTGTAATTCATTAACTCAAATGAAAAGAAATCATACTAATTTTTTCTTTTATTCAGGGTGATTTTCAAAACACGAGCCGAATCGTTCTTGCAAAAAGTACGGATAGCACAAAAAAAAAAAACAAAAAAAACAAGAAAACTTGTTGAAGTGGTCTCTGCCATCCGGGTAAATAACGTTTTTATTAGCGTTCAATATTATTAGCTTATAATTAGTTTACAACAATTAACTGTTTATTTAACAATTTAACAGGTATGCGTTAAATTAAGAACTTGATGCGAATCATCGAAAACTACTAAATTCACTCAGACTACCATGACATATGGCAGTCTGTGCATTTAGGGCATTTCGAAGGAATGATTAATTTGGACGCGTTCTAGGTTTTGGTTTTTTATCAGAGCGCATCTCTGTGTCATAAATTGCGCTCCCCGGTACCAAAACGCGCAACATGCACGCGCCGCCACGCATCGCACGTAGAGGTACATTTTCGCGCTGATGCCGACGTCAAAAAGGCAATCCTCATGTGGCAGCCCGGAGGCTTTCGAATCCCGCCCCTTCTACGTGTGATGCGTTGCGGCGCACGCATCTGGTGCGTTTGGGTGCGGGAAGCGGGAGTGCTGGCGCGGAGATGAGCTCTAATAAGAAAGCAAAACCTAGAAACGCGTTCAACTTTAGCTTTATATTTTTCGGAACGCCGGTAAATACTGCGCGTTACTTTTATTATTAGAATTTGGGTGGATATAGTATTTTTCGATGATTAGCATGTTTTCAAATTGAAACCATACTTTTAAAATGACTACCTAAAATGTTAATAACTAAAACGTACTTAATTACCTAATTATACTGAACGCTAACAATGTTTCTTAATGGGCCCTTTGGCAGAGACCATTGCGTCATCAGCCCTTTTTATTTCTGCGCGATGAAAACTTTTCGTAAAACGATTTGACTCACTTTTGAGAAACAACCTGTTTAACGTTTTATCGTCATGAATTATAAAGCCCAGTTTAAAACGAGAACGACAAGAGGCTTTCATCGCGTTCAATGGCGAGCAAGGTTATTTTGAGAAACCGTTTATTAAGGTGCTCTGGCTGCTCGAGTTCTGAATGCTCCGAAGGCGAGCTATTCAAACAAAACTTGCCATAGGGTCGCCTTTAACGCAACATCGTCTTTGGAATAGCATTGAAAGGGGCCCAATATAAGCTCAATTGAATGTGGAAATGCAAAGTAAATGAAGAAAAATAGAAGACCAACAGATGAAGCAAGAAGCCGTGTCTGTGCGCGGGAACTCGAAGCTACTCGTATGCAAACGCGGGGATGTATCGCGGAGTGGAGGCGCCTCTGCTTCGTTCCAGAAATGTCCTCCCAAATGCTAAAATGAATCTTAAGTTTTCTAGGGGTAGCATCCACCAGAGGTTTTTGGTCAGTCAGATATAAAATCAACAGGAGAACCAAGACGTACTAAACTGTTCTTGAGTCTCCAGAAAAAATAGGTTAAAAACCAAAATACATGCATTGCTTGATTATGCACCAAGTCTAGACTTTTTGAGACAAAGTTTCCGCACACAATTTATGTCCACAAGAGCAAAAGAGAATATATTTTTTTCTTGAGAACTATTTGCGTTGCTGTTTGTCTAAACATGGAGAAGTTGACTGCATATGTTAATCAACAAAAAAGTAATAATTATTGTAAAAATTCCTACGAAATAGCTGGCACTTAAAAAAAAAATCCTAACATCTCTATCAAAGTCATACATTAAAAAATAATACAACATTTTATTTACTTGCTAAGCAGGGTTGGGCAGGGATACTCTAATATGTATTTGGAAATACAAATACCTGGGTACATGGCAAAAACAGCTAAAATACTGATACTGTAAAACGTACTTCTGCGCAAATGTATCGCGATACGTATCAGAAGTATATTTGAAAAATGGAAAAGTATTTTGAAATACAAATATAGCAATATATTTTGTCGGGGCAGAAATAATTTTTTAGAAGCTATTCGAGATGCCAGCTCTGGTATTAGTGGTAACAAATTACTATTTATCACACCGCTACGAATTGCACTTCTACTAATTTTAGCTTTTCATATGCTAGCAATAAAAGCAGAAATATGCATACGACTGTGCTGTTACCCTCATTGACATTTCAGGAGGAGTAGCTTTCAATTAGCTTGTCGATCAGCCGCTGCAGAGTTGGGAGTATCATATTGTCAGTGAACGAGATTAAACTTCCACGGCTACAAATAAACACAGATTCGAATTAAAATGAACGAAGACCGCTTTCACGTTGGGAAATATTTGAGGCATGCAGTTGTAATTTATTTGGTCTCTTAGGCACATAAAGGCCTCGGCTCTGAAGAGGTAATGGGTAGGCTTTGTTCGCGAAGTTTGCACTTCGAATGCATAAAAAAAAAAAAAAAAAAAACAAGTCCTCCAGTTAAAAAGAATCAGAAAAAAATAAATGTGCACAAACAGTAAGATACAGCTTGAAATTTAACTTGTCTGTGTCGAGGCCGCAATAATTCTTGGCATAGGATTGGCATTGTGCTCTTAACATAGAGCTGTGAGAGGCAAGCGGGTCTTCACTAGGTGTGACTTTCCGTGCAGAATGGAGCGCAGTTCTTTCTTTAGACATCCTGCACACTTTTGAAGCGAAATCACATGACCCTCTAATATATGTAATGTGTACACAAGTCACTCGAACAGATCAGCATCCCCTAGTCCTATTCAGGCGTCTTTTTTTGTAGTGATTTCAAGACATGACCTTGGAATGAACTAGTGTTTTTTTGGTTTTTTTTTTGACTGATGATCTAAAGGCAAAATGTTCACCTTCATTAAGTAAGTAGGACAGGAGCGCAGAGTTCTCTTGCGAAGCTCGTGCCCACTTTGCCTTTAACGGATTTGAATCTATGGAATAGTCGACCAACTGGTTCACCCTGGAAGGCATACGTTATAATTTAGCGATAGGAACATAATGCTCGAAACATTTCACAAACTCAGGGACATGATGCTCAAAACAAAACATGGGCTGCTTGATACCAATACCTCAAGATACAATTCCTTATACCGTCTACCTCCCGGAAGCACAAACAAAAAGAAAACATTCGCTCGAGCTTTTGATTGATGTTATTGATTCCTTGATAATTGTAACGAGATACATTGACTCGCGATTGTGTTGCGATGCAACGAATACGCGGAAAATGTATTCCGACATTGAAATACAGACACTGATTAAAATTCTGTATCGCAATACAGAAATATAAATAAAAATATATTGCTAAAATACTATGGCGATACATTTGTATCGCGAGACTGCCCAACCCTGCTGGACCCCTACGAAAATTACGCCCGCTTACGGTCTATCTAAAAATACTGCACAGTGACTTGCGCAAAATACACCATAAAATGACAAGTCTTTCAATTGTATACAGTCTCTTGGAGGTGAGTATTATATCAGTTTTAGACTTGCCAGCTTGTTGGTGTATTTTTGCCCACGCCACTGTGCAGTATTTTCAGATCGACCTTAAGAGGGCGTAATTTTGGAACGGGTCTATATTTGCACTACGTCCATCCTCAAAGGGGCCATGAAATGATTTTTTGAGCTTCTTCCTCTACAGCTTTTTTCCACAACCCAAAAGCGAAATGAGAAATTCCGTGGTCGTGACGTGTGTTTTGGCACCGGTTCAATGACTCCAAGCTTGCACCGTGCTTTTCGAGCACGGTGCAAGCTTGAATTAGTAAAATCTCCATTTAATCTCATTTATCCCAGCCCAAAATTCATGTCATGGCCCCTTTAAGCTGAAACTGGAACCACTAAATGAGTCAAGCTTAGAGTGTCGCCACTCCGTTCCCCGATATTGTTGCGGGCGACGCCATCTTTTTACTTGTGCAGAGCAGACGCAACTGCTGATCGTCATGATTAAAAAGCGCGACTTTCTCAGCATTAGATTCGACGTCGAGTCTCTCTCTTCCGCGAACTGTTTAAACATTTATGGAGGACGGAAGAGCGTTTCGCCTGATTTCAGATAAAGCTTCAGATAACTGGCAATCATGATTTTAAGCCAAAAGATGGGTAAGTGTCGTTACTCTGATGCGTAGCTTATCTAGGGCACTAGCTGAGACTGCAGCCAATAGCACAAGCACGGGAGCTTGAGGTCGCTGCTTTGAAGTGTTCTTCCGCAGAACCAGCACTCGCGCTAGAAATGCGCGCTTCAAAGATCCAGGAGCGCGGGTTAGGGCGCGCTTGTAGTTTTGGCTGCAGTCTGAACAGAGCACATATTTACAGCTGCCGGCCGTGAGGCTCTACAAGGAAGGACTGTAGCACTCAGTCGTGCGGTGGTTCAACACTCTGAACGCAGGCCCTTTTCAATTAGCAATATGGAGCACGAGAACATTCCGTTCTCTTTCAATTCCACTCTCCCCGCTCAAACAGGTCTTTCTTAAAAACAAAACAAAAATTAATAATGCAACTGTCACTCCGCGGGAAGACATGACAGGCGCGGTGTAGCAGATTCAAGGGTGGGGTGCTGCCGGCAAGTAAAACTGGGCACACAACTAAAGGCGTGAGAGATAAGACGTGCAAAAAGAAGGAAGGAAACAAGCGACGTTTTGGGCGCACACCCTTCGTCAACCGAAAGGCGTGCGCCCCAACATTGGCCCGAAACGTTGCTTGTCTCCTTTCCCCTTCTTCTTGCACGTCTCATCTCTCACGCCTTTCGCGGTGTAGCAACCGTCGCCGTCTCCACATCGCGACTGCCGCACCCATGGCAGATCGAGGATTCACCATCGAGTTTGTTTCTATAAAAACACGAACGAAACAAAACAACGGGCAAGAACGACATGAGAAGCAACGATGCGTGGCCGCGCAACTAAAAATAAAGCAACGTAAAAGGTTTAAACAACTGCCGGAACTCCAGCAGCAAACAACCTTCCAATTAAATTACATCTCGTTAGTGCGCGCAGACTCTCGCGGTGCGGCCATAACTCCGTCTTCCAAGCGATTGACTAAATTTGCATGATATGGTGCTTGTCGCGAACGCACACGCCGAATGACCGGGTTATTGCGTCGCCGTATAACGGCTCTCTTGGACACTCGTGCGTGGTAGGTGAATTCCGCACCCGAAGTGCGTCCAGGAGTCGTTGCCGTGGCTGTTATTTTATTTGCTTTTCATGGCTCCGTAGAACGGGAGGCAATCGGGGGAGTCTCGCCGCGACCCGTTAGTGGCGCGGGTTGACGAGTTCGCATCCGATGGCCGATACACGCGGCGGAGAATGCCCCATGTGAACACGGCCTCGGTACTCACTGTCGTGACGTCACTCTGCAGGGATGTGCAAATATTGATGCGCACAAAAGATGCGCGAAATGTGCTTACGGAGCCGACAGCGATTACACCTGTAGGCGAAATGCCGGGAACGTCGTAGAACAGAAAGTTGAAAAGGAGTAATGCTCACTCTCACGCTTCACCTATCACAGGGCAGCTTGCGCATTTGAAGCTATAAACTCTTATCACGAAATGGCTAGGGAAGTCATAGCCATTATTTGCGCGAGAAAATAGAAAAAAAAAGATGAGGCTTCAGTGTGAATGCCTGAAAAAACTCAGACGACAACAGCAGCGACCAACGGCCAATTTAACGCTGTCATCAGGGCCGGCGTCTTCCCAGAGATTTGTCTTCGTTAATTTTTTTTTTCTCCAGAAATGGGTTGCTACGTGTACCAGAACAAGCTCAAAGAAAGCACATACACTGAAACACAACATAAAAAAAATCAAAATAGTATCCCCGTTACTAAGGGCGTGTCCCAAAGATCATCAGATGGATTCTAAGCGCACTTCTGTTTCAAAACCATTCATTTTTGGGACAAAACAAAAATCTCCAGAACGATCCGTTTATGAGGGCGTGCACGGAAAGAAGCTATTGCTTTCTCGTCAGCAAAACCACAACCCAGTAACAATAAAAAAAAAGATGTCCGGATCGTTGTTTTCTCCTTGCGAGTGCCGATACCGACTCTGATTTGTCTTGGTTCTGGGTGTCATCCGCGCTATCTTGGGTGTGCGATGGCCTGCGTCGGGTCATTCGCGGACCATATTTCTCACTACTGCTGCACTGGGCTAGACCGCGGGGATCTGTCGTGAAAATGCAGCAGAAGCAGATGGCAGTCAGGGATCCGGTTTTTACACGTTGGTGAAACCACAAATGCCGATTGCGTAGCTCCTAGACTCCCTTTGCGAGAGCACTCGCGCATCCGGCGTCAATTCTACAGCCGTGCCCTGGTTCCCGTAGTTTTCTACAAAATGAAACTAGAGTCACTTAATGGCTTTTAAAGGGTAACTCCGGTACATTTTCTCGATTTTGGGGTTACGACTCATTTTATTGAGGAACGTATCCCTGAATGACGAGATGGGATTATTTTTCGAAGCCTCGTGTAGGTTTGCAGATATTTGATCTCAAAGTTTTCTTTCGGATGTCTACGTTGAAACCGAAGCTACTGACTCGAGCATGATGCCAACTCTGGTGATCAGCTGCATGGCCATCGTGTGACAAAAAGTTCGTATCGTGGTTGAGCAAAACATACGACTGGCCTGGTCGGAAGAGCAGTTCTGATGAGACAGGTACGATGCTACGGCTTTTCTACTGCTTTACTTCAGAGATATCGGACATCTGTAGCAAATATTAGTACACATTCATAAAGTTGCCGACCGAAAAGCGAGTTTGCCACAATAAACGCGGACTCAGAACGAGTACCCACTTATTTTTTGAGAACTACAATCTTGGTGGCGTGCAATGCACGTTCCAGAAGCGTTGTGGAAGCTAATTGTAAACTTGCTCTAAGCTGGAACGTACTAAACTATGGTTGCCAGTGAATGCCATCTTCGGCACCACGACGCACTTAAAGGGATTATCCGGTCAAATTTTGTATTCCTGAAAACATTTAGACCTCATTGTCAATGGCTGTAGGAGCATCTTCCACGACAAATCTGAATTTTGTTTGCTTCCCTGGAGGAGTAATTGTATTTTAACCCAAGCGTGCATAAACGACGTTTTCCTCTTCCACCTTCAGGGAAGCGGAGTTTCTGAGGTAACATCAGGCAAAGAACGCGCCGAACTGAAGTGCACTTCGAATTTTGTCCTCCGCGTGAGCGGTATGACGTGGTTCACCCTCGCTGCAGCGCTAGATTTTTTTTTTTTTTTTTTTTTTTTTAGAATGAAAGGGTATTTTCGTTGTGCGGTTGTCACTCTCCACACTTCTCCGCAACATTTACAGTGGCGAGTATATGGAATGCTGCGGTGCGTCGGGAGCACTGTGTTCCCACGGAGGAATGAGGCATAGGATATGACAATTGCAAGACTGGTGTGACGTCACGTCAGGCATGGGAGTCCAGCCGTTGATACTTGCGAAATTCGGCATGGAGTTTCGTTCAATTATCCGTCGTTGATTACACTAAATTGGGGTGTCGTTTAATGGAATAAAAATGGCCTATGTTAATCATTAGGCTCCCTCCAGGTAACCATCACGAAATCTTAAGAACTTCCGGTTTTCACCGGACAATCCCTTTAAGCGAGCAGAGGGAGTCAATAATCATCGCGCGCTCGCTGAGAAGCACTTACCAAAGGCGGACGCTAAAAAATTAGAACAAAAAAAAAATTCGTCCGCTGGAATGGCTGATAAGGCAGCAGAAAAACACGACTGAAGAACTGGAGGTACGGACAAGTAATCTGCGTGGCCACGCTTGGCCTCCTTGGGTAAGAATAATTTCACTACTATGACGTCGGGGCTTGAGGTTGCTTGACAAACAGCCAACCCGCTGATTTCCCACTGATAGGCTGGTGCTAGCCTTTCCAATATCAGTTTTTAGAGTAGATCGCTGTTTCCCATTAATATAATAACTTGGAAGTGATCGAATTTAGTGTCGGTAAATCGACGCAGTCATTTATTTCGGCTTGATTTTTGACCGAAGTTACCCTTTAAAGTATGGGCAGTCATTTTTTCTCATTTCTCATGTGGGAGCCGCCATTTTGGTGGCAGAGCCGGCGATATCGGAAACCATTGCAATCAAAAGAAAACACGCACACACACACTATTAGTGGAGTTTTAAATACGGTGTCATGAAACTCACACTCTCGAAAATACCTGCGCGTCTTCTTATCCGCAATACACTCGACGAGCTAATCCCTGCTATCTACGAAATCAGCTCAGCAAATGATGAGGCGGAACATCTGCTTAGACCTCAAAATTAAGTCTGCGCTGTGGCATTACGCATTTTAAGCATGACGCTTTGCATTGCGTAATGCCACATCGCAGACTTCATTTTTAGGTCTAACCGGATGTTCCGCCTCATCATTCGCTGAGTTGATTTCGTAGATCGCAGAACTGGCTCTTTGAGTGTTTTGCGGGTAACTAGACACGCAGTCATTTTTTAGAGTGCAGAATAAATAGTTTTGATCTGTCGCGAAATGTTTTTAAATCATTTATATTAAAT
Organism: Ixodes persulcatus; assembly: GCA_013358835.2. Taxonomy (NCBI): domain Eukaryota; kingdom Metazoa; phylum Arthropoda; class Arachnida; order Ixodida; family Ixodidae; genus Ixodes; species Ixodes persulcatus. The sequence goes on along the minus strand of JABSTQ010010372.1, from coordinate 9,509 downwards.
TGTTTTTTTTTCAAAATGAATCTTCGGGTAACGCAAAAATAAATAGGACAACTGGCAACAACAATACGCTGCACCTAAATGGCTAATGTATCGTTACTTCGATGCGTAGTGTGTTTAGCGTCTCTCAGGGGGACAGCATATGTGAGATGAAACGTAACCACCATTCCAGCTCTTACAAAATCACAGCCTGAAGCACGCGCATATACTCGTGGCCTCAGAAAACAAACAAAGCAGACGCCATACGCACGCACGCTTAAAACTGGCTCCGGCCGAAAGCCCCTTTCTGAAACGGACTTGGAATTAGAGATGGCACGCAGTTACGGGAGCGTACCAACAGTCTACTTTAATGTAAGGTGCGGACAAACCCCGAGCATCTCATTATCGCTCCCCGGCCAATGAGACTGCGTCATTGGCCGATAAGAGCATCGACGAACCAATCACGTTGCAGGAAGCGGGGACATATGAAGACACGCCCTGCGTTTTTTAAGGAGTCAGGGAGTATCTCGGATGAAGTAAATCGCGAACGAGCATAAAAGAGAGAGAGACGCTGGTGTTTCCCTAGACGTTTTGTCGCCTTCTTGGCTCGCACAGGCTCCCGACCTCGCTGCATGAGGTCCTTATTTAGGGAACCGTTGGAAAAAGGAACCCGTTAAAATTAGCAGCAACCTGCTTTAGTTATCGGTTCTCAGCTTTTAAATATGTTGCCGTATTCATTAAAAATAATCAGCGCCCTATTGAAAATCTGTTTATGGGACCCATTAGGATTTCTGAAATGTTTTGACGTGCCCTTCAATTTTCTAAAAGGCGTGACGCACCCTTGACGAATTTCTAAACGGTGTAAGAGACCCGTCATATTTTTGTTTTGAGAGGCCTGTGGGGTCTGTCCCAATCTTTTCTGTGAAAGCACGGCACCCATCAAAATCTTTTTAACGGGTCTTTGGAGACATCAGGATATATCCGTCAGGGTGTAAAGTAGTGTTTTTTTATTATTTCGATTGCCAGATTTTTTGTGAAAAAGTTGGACTTTCGGTATGTTCGAAAGCAACTCGGGGGTGACGCGTTCGAGCCCGTTGGCGACCAAGGTCATCGCACAGACGTGTTTATATATTTCATGGTGGCACTATTTGGCGCTGGACAAACCACTCGTCTCTCTGCGTTGGACGTCCGTTAAACTCGTCGCCATGATGTTCGACGTAACAGCGCACCTGGGCTCGGTGGCAGCATGATGAACAGGCCACTGAGTTTCTTCTTCTTTGCCCTACAGATCGTCCAGTCGTCAGTACTTGCTGAGTCCAGTGGCATTGCAGCTTCCACGCTGTTCACTTTCCCCGAGATTCACGCTGACACTGCAGAATCCTCGTGCCCCGTCACTGACTGTCCGCCATGTGCTGATCGCTGTGACTACGTGCTTTCGCCCGATCATCTGTTTGGAACCTTCGAAGCGACACTGGCGACACCAACTTCCGGCACCGATGCTTCAAGACCACCGCTGCGGCCGTTCGTCTTCAGTGGGCTTGGTGGCAGCATGATGAACAGGCCACTGAGTTTCTTCTTCTTTGCCCTACAGATCGTCCAGTCGTCAGTACTTGCTGAGTCCAGTGGCATTGCAGCTTCCACGCTGTTCACTTTCCCCGAGATTCACGCTGACACTGCAGAATCCTCGTGCCCCGTCACTGACTGTCCGCCATGTGCTGATCGCTGTGACTACGTGCTTTCGCCCGATCATCTGTTTGGAACCTTCGAAGCGACACTGGCGACACCAACTTCCGGCACCGATGCTTCAAGACCACCGCTGCGGCCGTTCGTCTTCAGTGGGCTTGGTGGCAGCATGATGAACAGGCCACTGAGTTTCTTCTTCTTTGCCCTACAGATCGTCCAGTCGTCAGTACTTGCTGAGTCCAGTGGCATTGCAGCTTCCACGCTGTTCACTTTCCCCGAGATTCACGCTGACACTGCAGAATCCTCGTGCCCCGTCACTGACTGTCCGCCATGTGCTGATCGCTGTGACTACGTGCTTTCGCCCGATCATCTGTTTGGAACCTTCGAAGCGACACTGGCGACACCAACTTCCGGCACCGATGCTTCAAGACCACCGCTGCGGCCGTTCGTCTTCAGTGGGCTTGGTGGCAGCATGATGAACAGGCCACTGAGTTTCTTCTTCTTTGCCCTACAGATCGTCCAGTCGTCAGTACTTGCTGAGTCCAGTGGCATTGCAGCTTCCACGCTGTTCACTTTCCCCGAGATTCACGCTGACACTGCAGAATCCTCGTGCCCCGTCACTGACTGTCCGCCATGTGCTGATCGCTGTGACTACGTGCTTTCGCCCGATCATCTGTTTGGAACCTTCGAAGCGACACTGGCGACACCAACTCCCGGCACCGATGCTTCAAGACCATAGAGAAATATAGTACTACGTAAAGAGCGGACACTTCCATAGGCCCCAGCGGCCCAATTCAGCGTCAGCGAGCGCACCCAGCGGCCAGTATAGTCCCTAGTTGAGTGTTGAATGGATGGATACACGCAGGAACCGCTGGGCAGATGAATGAATGGATTCAAGGCGAATTCTGGCAGTATTCTTGTATCGGGCAGTAGCATGCGCCCTCTAGTTTAACAAGTCAGTGTTATTGTAACTAGCATGGCTTTTGTTTAAAATAGAATTCTTTTATAAGCATACCTTAATTGTACTGCAGAAGAAAAGTCATCCAGCGCTACATATAATTCAAACTGACCGCACACCGAAAAGGATATTTTCACATTTGTGCTAACTCTCTTGAAGGGACGACATGGGACACACCAGGGATTGACACACAAAAGTATTTATTTTTGTAACTATGTCAAACAAAACAAACATCCACTCTGAAGACAACGAGTGATGTATGTTATTCATACATTACAAAAATAACAATACACATGCAAAATGTATGAATAACGCGTAAACAGTTGTACACTGGAAAAAAATACTGTATTACAGCGAGACTTATGGCGACAAATGCAATATGATGGAGGGCATTAAAAAATTACCGTCCAAGTTCCATGAAAGGTGCTTGCACATATGACCATGTGCTGAAAGGCGCTTGCATATACTGTATGACTGGCCCAGTGGCTTCTAAATTACGTGACCGAATGCAAATGTCCGTCAACAAAGAAACTACAGTCACAATACTTCTTACATATACCGTATACCATGACCGCGACGGAAGAAATACTACAGGTTTTCCCGCTCATTTTAATCCAAGCGACGACCAATTTAATCCCGGGGTCACTCAATTTAATCCAAGCGCCATACAATTTAATCCAAGCGCTATAGAATTTAATCCCGGGGTCAGTGAATTTAATCCACAATATATATATGCACTTATTGTGATCAGTGGTCGTGTTTTCGCCTACACATTTGGTAACTTAGAACGATTGTTTATATAATTAGGACTTTTAGGGAACAATTAATAATTTTATTACTAATGTGATTACTTTGAGTTACTAGTCCCACTATTGACTATGTTGGTAACTCTTTTTAGAGCGCAGGTCTTAGGCACCCGTTTCCGGCTTGAGTGGCGTCACCGTCGGCGTAGCCACGCGGTGCATGATGGGTAAATTCCCCCGCTAAAATTAGCGGAAAAATTTCCCCGCTAAACCGAGCGGAAAATTTTCCCCGCTAAGTCTAGCAAAACATTTGCCCCGCTAAATATAGCAAAAAATTTTCCCCGCTAAATTTAGTGGAAAAGTTTCCGCGCTAAATATAGCGGAACGTTTTCCCCGCTATATTTAGCGGAAAATTTCCCCCGCTAAATCTAGCGGAAAATCTTCCCAGCTAGATTTAGCAGAAAATTTGCCCCGCTAAGTCTAGCGGAAAATTATCCCCGCTACATTTAGCGGAAAATTTTCCCAGCTAAATCTAGCGGACAGTTTTTCCCACTATATTTAAGTTTCCCGGCTAAATCTAGCGGAAAAATTTTCCAGCTAGATTTAGCGGAAAAATTTCCCCGCTAAATCTAGCGGAAAATGTTTCCCGCTGTATTTAGGTTTCCCCGCTTAATTTAGCAAAAAATTTTCCCAGCTATATTTAGCAGAAAATGTTCCCCGCTAAATCTAGCGGAAAATTTTCCCCGCTAAATCAAGTGGAAACTTTTTCCCACTATAATTAGGTGTCCCTGCTAAATGTAGCAAACAATTTTCCCAGCTAGATTTAGCGGAAACTTTTCCCCGCGAAGTTTAGCAGAAAATTTTCCCCACTAAATCTAGCGGAAAATTTTTCCCACTATATTTAGGTTTCCCTGCTAAATGTAGCAAAAAAATTTCCCAGCTAGATTTAGCGGAAAATTTTCCTCACTAAAACTAGCAGAAAATTTTTCCCAGTACAATTAGCTAAATCTATAAAAAAATTTTACCAGCTAGATTTAGGGGAAAATTGTCCCCGCTAAGTCTAGCGGACAATTTTCCCCCCTAAATCTAGTGGAAAATATTTCCCACTATATTTAGGTTTCCCTGCTAAATCTAGCAAAAAATTTTCCCAGCTAGATTTAGTGGAAACTGTTCCCCGCTAAATCCAGCAGAAAATTTTCCCCGCTAAAGTTAGCGGAAAATTTTCCAACTATATCTAATGGAAAATTTTTCCCGCTATATTTAGGTTTCCCCGCTAAATCTAGCGGAAAATTTTTCCTGCTATACTTAGCAGAAAATTTTTCATACTAAATCTAGTGGAAATTGTTTCCCACTATATTTTAGTTTCCCCGCTAAATCTAGCGGGAAATTTTCCCAGCTAGATTTAACGAAAAATTTTCCGCTAGATTTAGCGGGGAAACTTTATGCTAGATTTAGCGTGAAAAATTTTCCGCTAGATTTAGCGGGGAAAATTTTCCGCTAGATTTAGCGGGGAATCTTTTCCGCTAGATTTAGCGGGAAACATTTCGCGCTAGATTTTGCGAGGAAATTTTTCAGCTAAATTTAGCGAGGAAAATTTCGCGCTAAATTTCGCGGGTAAACTTTTCTGCCAGTTTGCCGCTAAATTTAGCGGGGAAATTTTGTACGCTTGATTTAGCAGGGAAAATTTTCCGCTAGACTTAGAGCGGCAAATTTTCAGCTAAATCTAGCGGGGAAAATTTTCCGCTAGATTTAGTGAGGAAAACTTTCCGCTAGATTTAGCGGGGAAACTTAAATATAGCGGGAAAAATTTTCCATTAGATATAGCAGGAAAATTTTCCGCTAAATTTAGCGGGGAAAATTTTCCGCTAGATTTAGTGAGGAAAACTTTCCGCTAGATTTTGCGGGGAAACTTAAATATAGCGGGAAAAATTTTCCATTAGATATAGCAGGAAAATTTTCCGCTAAATTTCGCGGGCAAATTTTTCCACTAGATTTAGCGGGGAACATTTTCTGCTAAATCTAGCTTGGAAATTTTTTTGCTAGATTTAGCAGGGAAACCTAAATATAGCGGGAAATATTTTCCGCTAGATTTAGGGGGGGAAATTGTCTGCTAGACTTAGCGGGGAAAATTTTCTGCTAAATCTAGCTGGGAAATTTTTTTTGCTAGATTTAGCTAATTATAGTGGGAAAATATTTCTGCTAGTTTTAGTGGGGAAAATTTTCCGCTAAATCTAGCTGGGAAATTTTTTTTCTACATTTAGCAGGGAAACCTAAATATAGTGGGAAAAAGTTTCCGCTAGATTTAGTGGGGAAAAATTTCCGCTAAACTTCGCGGGGAAAATAATCCGCTAAACTTCGCGGGGAAAATTTTCCGCTAGATTTAGCGGGGAACATTTTCTGCTAAATATAGCTGGGAACATTTTTTGCTAAATTAAGCGGGGAAACCTAAATACAGCGGGAAAAATTTTCCGCTAGATTTAGCGGGGAAATTCTTCCGCTAAATCTAGCTGGAAAATGTTCCGCTAGATTTAGCCGGGAAACTTAAATATAGTGGGAAAAACTGTCCGCTAGATTTAGCTGGGAAAATTTTCCGCTAAATGTAGCGGGGATAATTTTCCACTAGACTTAGCGGGGCAAATTTTCTGCTAAATCTAGCTGGGAAGATTTTCCGCTAGATTTAGCGGTGAAACTTTTCCGCTAAATATAGCGGGGAAAACGTTCCGCTATATTTAGCGTGGAAAATTTTCCACTAAATTTAGCGGGGAAAATTTTTGCTATATTTAGCGGGGCAAATGTTTTGCTAGACTTAGCGGGGAAAATTTTCCGCTAACTTTAGAGGGGAAAATTTTCCGCTCGGTTTAGCGGGGAAATTTTTCCGCTGATTTTAGCGGGGGAATTTACCCATCATGCACCGCGTGGCTACGCCGACGGCGACGGCGACGCCGACGCCACTCAAGCCGGAAACGGGTGCCTAAGACCTGCGCTCTAAAAAGAGTAACCAACATAGTCAATAGTGGGACTAGTAACTCAAAGTAATTACATTAGTAATAAAATTATCAATTGTACCCTAAAAGTCCTAATTATATAAACAATCGTTCTAAGTTACCAAATGTGTAAGCGAAAACACGACCACTGATCACAATAAGTGCATATATATATTGTGGATTAAATTCACTGACCCCGGGATTAAATTCTATGGCGCTTGGATTAAATTGTATGGCGCTTGGATTAAATTGAGTGACCCCGGGATTAAATCGGTCGTCGCTTGGATTAAAATGAGCGGGAAAACCTGTAGAAACCCGCACGAGACAACAAGCCGCGGAACCAACTCAACCCACACAACGAGGCAAGAGAGACAGACCAAGCAGCCGAAGTATCCGCCCTCCGTCGAGTCCACGACTCCGAAGCCAACCGTCGTGCCGCAGCCATAGCCACAGCCGCTGAAGTCGTTTTTGAAAGTTTTCAAAGTTCGTAATAATTTTAAAAGTTTACTCTATACAGCGAAGTTATTTATTAATATTATTTATTTGACAAATGTTCAGGATAAGTGGCACTGTTGCGCCTACTGACGGCCAGTAGAGTCCCTAACTCCTGGGCCGCGAAACGGCTTGAGTGGCCACTCTTTACGTAGTACTATATTTCTCTATGTCAAGACCACCGCTGCGGCCGTTCGTCTTCAGTGGGCTTGGTGGCAGCATGATGAACAGGCCACTGAGTTTCTTCTTCTTTGCCCTACAGGTAGGGTTTATTTGTGAACCTTATTGTCTTAGGTCCGGCAACCGGTTTTTGTTGCTGCTACCTTGCCCACTGCGTGTTGTTACACCTTGTTCTTCTTTGTTAGATTGGCTTAGAGTTTGTTTAACCCTGCTCATTCGTAGCGGCGATGTTGAGATGAACCCCGGCCCTGATGAAGATACTCAGACTCTTCTTAAACAAATCCTGGAAGGGCAGGCAAAAATTGCTGCCGACATTACCCAAATAAAATGTAATCGGCATCTCTGCAGACTAAACTTGATGGTTTCGAGGCTCGCCTTACTGTTATTGATTCCACTTTATCACAACTACCGGCTCTTGATAACAAGTTGCGGTGTCTTGAAGATAGAATTGTTGCTCTTGAGGTTGCCGTTGCCCAGCTGACAGATAAGAACGAAGACCTGGAAAATCAATCTCGTAGGAACAATCTGATTTTGTATGGGTTAGACGAAGCTGATAATGAATCGCCCACGTCTCTACTTAACTGTGTCACCGACCTTTTGTCTTCCAAGCTTTCGGTTACCTGTGATGGCTTTGAACGCTGTCACCGTCTTGGTTCTAATATTGAGGGTAAAATTAGGCCTATTTTCCTACGGGTGGTTGACCACCGTGACAAAATTTTAATTCTTAAAAACGCACGAAAACTGAAGGGTACCCGTTTGTTCATTAATGAGGACTTCTCCCCACGTGTGCGTAACATTCGTAGGCAGCTTTGGCATGGTACAGCCGAGTTCAGACGGAAAGGTGCAAAAGTTTTTCTACGTCATGACTATGCACTTGTAAATAATGTTCGGTACAAATGGGACGCGTCAAATAATTGCACTGTGAAATCTTCTCCTTTAGTTACTTCTACGCCCGCTGAATGACATTCGCAGAATAAGCTGTTTTCCTTGTTAAATCTTAATGCCAGAAGCCTTTTTCCGAAGTCAACTGAATTTGCTTGCATTGCTTCTTCTTATTGCCCCCATGTAATATGTGTTACTGAAACCTGGTTGCACGACTCCATACTTGACTGTGAATTTACTCCCCCTAATTATGATGTGGTACGTTGTGATAGGTCGTCTGGAAGGGGTGGTGGTGTAGCATTATTTTTTAGGTCTGGTGTCCGCTTCACTGTACTTCCTTCCTTAGCAAATACAGAGTCACTGTGGTGCAAAGTGCATGTCGATAAGTTTGTCATTGTTATTGGAGCTATTTACAGAGCTCCCGGTTCTTCCGCTCAAGTGCTTTTTGATATCCATGATTACATATTGAAACATAACCTTAGTAACTACAAACTCATCCTTACGGGAGATTTTAACTTGCCTGACATAGATTGGAGTACGTTAACAGTGGGCAGCCGTGACAAACAGCTGTGTAATGCTCATCTTGATATCGCTATGTCTTTTGATCTTGATCAAGTGGTACATCAGTATACTAGGGATAATTCAAATCTTGATCACGTTTTCCTTAGTCATAGCATTACTTTGTCTGGTTTTGAGTGTTCTGTAGTAAGGGGTCTATCAGATCACAGTCGCTCAATATTCGTGTACTGCATGCAAATCCCGAAATTGTCTCCTTTCTGGACTTTTCTAGAGCAGATGACGTGTCCATTTTTGATTTCCTTAGTTTTTATTTTGATGATTTTGTTGCCCTAAGTAAAGACTGTGACGTTGATATATTACTCAGCAAATTCTGCACGTTAGTCAGTAACTGTATTTCAAAGTTTGTTCCAGTTAAAATTAAAAAAAAGAATCCGACACAGCCTTGGATAACTAGGGAAGTGATACAATTATCTCGCCGCGTTGAGAGGAATAAGAAACTAAAGCATAGTGTTAACCCAGTGGACGTAGATCGTTTTGAATGTTTGAGGAAAACTCTTGAAGAAAAGATGGCTGCTGCAAGGGAGGTTTATTTTAATGTAACACTGACTCAATTTATGAAGTCAAATCCAGCGAAGTTTTGGAGGTCCATCCTACCCAGAGATGAAACACCCCGTAATTTCATTATTCACGATAAATGTGTTAATGACCCTTCTGATATTTCGAATAGCTTTAATGAATATTTTACTTCTGTTTATACTCTGGATAACGGCTGCGAACCTAGTTTTTGTCCCACAATATCATGTCCACCGTTAACAGGCATTCAGGTTAATGACTCTGGTGTACTTAATTTGCTCCTGAACCTTGACTGTAAAAAGAGTTCAGGCCCGGATGATATTCCAAATTCTTTTCTGCATCGTTACTCCGTCTGGACGTCGAGATATTTAACTATAATTTTCCAAAAGTCTCTTTCATCCGGAATTGTTCCTCGGCTTTGGAAATCGGCGAGAATAGTTCCCATTTTCAAATCCTGTAATAAGCAGAGTCTTCTGAATTATAGACCGATTTCTCTTACACCCTCCTGCAGCAAACTCC